>CATOGX010000100.1:0-73898 GCA_951799405.1 Agapetus fuscipes | reverse complement strand
GAAGAGGCGCTGATGTCGGTTGTTTTAGATACTAAAAGGATCATGTGTTTTAATAAATATATTTGTTCAAGTTTTGGGTCAATGAAGGCAGATATTAGGAAATATTAAATACAGGAATCTGTAAAACTTATAACTTCACTGGTTAATGAAATTTTGTATACATCGCCGTGTCTAATTCATGGTCAAATTATAAAGTGAAATATTATTACTACGCTCGCTCTGCATGTAGCAAAAATTTGCCATTTCCGTTCAGTTTGCCCCACCCACAGAGTATATAGGTACTTAGAGAAGCTACTCTATGGCTTAGGGGTAGGTACGTACTTCGAAACCCCCCTTCCTCGCCTTCTTACTTCCCTTCCATACATTCTGCGTATTGGACTATGATCTTGTATGCATGTGTGTATTATACACGCGGCACGCGGGTACACTCACACCACTATAATCATATATTATTATCTGCCATGATATTATTTATTAATATTATTATTATTGCTTTAAGCTGTCAAAATAAAACGCTTATATTTTGCACAATATTTATTTATTCTAGAAAGATTAGTCATACAATCACAAAAATACACACTGTAAAGAAAAAAATTAATTAAAAAAACCTCAATGTAAAAAACACAAATGATATGGCAAAAATAAACGTAGGTAAACAATCAAATAGGCACCTGTCTATTGTCAAGGACACTGGCATTCTGTATCTGTATTTCTTGCAAAAGTTTTGGATCCCTGATGATTGTCCCCTGATGATGGCCTGAGGACCGGAAATGTTTATAATATGAAATCTATACACTTTAATTTCACTTTCTTCGGCTCATCAGCCGACAGCCTTTAAGGCTCAGGGACACCTGCACCACTCTGCCTTGTGCTGCTTCCCTCCATAGTCGCCTCACTCCCAAAACTTCGGCGTTGGCTTCGACTATCTCTGCCCACCGCATCCTACGTCCCGGGGGTCTAACGCCTGAGGGGGCACCATCCAAGACAGTTCTGATGATCCTGGAGTCTTCTGCACGTGCTACGTGTCCGGCCACTGGAGTCTTCTTGATTTCATTAATCTCTACACTCTTCAATAATAGTGAAAATACAACAGTTAATTTCAAATACGCTTGACGTTTGTGGCGCCCATAGAGTAGGGTGGCGCCGCGGGCCAAAATCCTACACACAGTTCAACCATCATTATAAAATATTTTTTCATCAGTTTTTTTTTAATAAAAAATGAGCAATTTAATTAATACTAAACAAAATAAAGTTTATTGGCGCTTAAACTCTTTTTTTACATGAATAACAGTAAATATAAATTATTAATTCAAATTTATTTACGCTCATTCTGATTTCAGTTTAAAAAACGACCTCTTCCCCTTCCTCCTTCCTCATAACCATACATTCCGCGTACCATAGATCGATTACAATATGGCTTCCGAATTATAAAACAGGGTAACCAGTAGCAAAATACTTGTGAACGGGGTCTGGCCCCACCCCACTCCTTCACCCCCCGCCGCCACTTTCAACCCACGCGGAGTTAAAATGTTTGTCGTCGATCTAAAAAACGTGAAATATTCAGTAAAAAGGACAATATATTCCATCGCTGCAAGTTTTCCTCGTAGAGAAGGTAATATTACACTTATTATTATATGGTGAAGTTCATTTCAAACATCGGATACGATATTTTATCATATTGTTTTTTTGCAGGTGGGATGCATGTTTTTCTCGACCAGAAAATTTCAAGCCGCAGGAAAAAGCGATCCAGGAAGTGTCTCAACCTGAACCAATGTACGTGTATTGCAATAAACGTGTATTGCCGCTTCCACTTCGAAGAAAACTTTATTAGAAATCCGTCGGGAAGATTATATGGACCGCTACTCATAACATGACGTGTTATTTTATTCATTCGCTGAACGCTGCTTATGTTCTCCGCTGGGAACCGAACTCAAGACCTTCGGATATTGAGTGGTGGCGTCAACCACTAGACTGTACACCGGTGAAATATGTGAAGAAATGTTTTGTGATTTTGTGTTGTGATTTTGGAGAAAAGTGTCAAAATAAATATTTGTTACTACAATAATTGCTAACCAAGGTCCTTACATAGGTAGTTTATGTTATATTTCTGATACATTAGATTTCAAAAACATATAATTTTCTGTATGTGATCTTGTATCTGCTAATAAATGAAACACGTAAATATTCACTTTTTGTTTTATTTTTTGTACGAAATGGGAGTAGGTATGGAATAATAATATGAGATAATATTATAGGAGCATGGTATAGCGCGTATGTATGAGTGCACTAACACACGTACACGCACACGTCGTGGTTCGCGCTCGTTACATTACGTGACGCTAGTATCTCTAGCCTGATATAATTATTATTATTAAACCGGAAATACAAAGATATATTAGGAACTCAGTTCTCTATAAACCTATACTCTGTGCTCAAAGCTATGGAGTGGCTTCTCTAAGTACCCATATACTCTGCGGTCGAGACCAGTCGCGACCAGACCCGGAAGAGTCGGACCTACCTATCGTTATAAAGAGCTTTGACTGCTCTTATAAGTAGAGGCGCTAATATCTCAGTTTGACTAAAGGATCATGCGTCTTAATCACCATTTTTGTTCAAGTTTTGGGTCAATGAAGGCAGATATTAGGAAATATAAAATACAAGAATCTGTAAAACTTATAACTTCACTGGTTTATGAAATTTTGTTTAAATCGCCGTGTCTAATTCATGATCAAATTATAAAGTGAAATATTATTACTACGCTCGCTCTGCATGTAGAAAAATCAACAACATTGAACAGCCATTTCCGTTTGTTGTTTGCATGTCGGTACTTCACCCCGCGCGGAGTGAAAAAGTTTGTCGTCGATCTAAAAAACGTTAAATATTTAATAAAAAGGACATAATATTCCATCGCTTTAAGTTTTTCTCGTAGAGAAGGTAATATTACACTTATTATTATATGGTGAAGTTCATTTGAAACATCCGATACGATATTTTATCATATTGTTATTTTGCAGGTGGGATGCATGTTTTTCTCGACCAGAAGAATTTCAAGCCGCAGGTAAAAGCGATCCAGGAAGTGTCTCAACTTGAACCAATGTACGTGTATCGCAAAAAACGTGTATTGCCGCTTCCACTTCGAAGAAAACTTTATTAGAAATCCGTCGGGAAGATTATATGGACCGCTACTCATAAAATGGCATGTGTATTGTTATTTTATTCATTTGCTGAACGCTGTTTATGTTCTCCGCTGGCAACTTAACTCAAGACCTTTGGATATTGAATCTGTGGCTTCAACCACTAGACTATACACCGGTGAAAAATGTGAAAAAATGTTTTGTGATTTTGTGTTGTGATTTTGGAGAAAAGTGTCAAAATAAATATTTGTTACTACAATAATTGCTAACCAAGGTCCTTACATAGGTAGTTTAGGTTATATTTTATAATTTTCTGTATCTGATCTTGTATGTTATCTGCCAATAAATGAAACACGTAAATATTCACTTTTCGTTTTATTTTGTGTACGAAATAGGAGTAGGTATGGAATAATAATATGAGGTAATATTATAGGAGCATGGCATAGCGCGTATGTATAAGTGCACTAACACACGCACATAGTACACGCACACGTCGTGGTTAATGCTCTTAACACTACGTGGTGCTCGTATCTCGATAAAACCGGAAATACAAAGAAATATTAGGAACTCGGCTCTCTATAAACCTTTACTCTGTGGTCGCGACGTCGCGACGTCTTTCAATATCACAAAAGATTAGTATTTTCAGAACCAACTGCTCTTTGGAATCAACTTACATATGTAATTAAGAACATATACGGATCAATGAGCTATTATTTTAATAAATCGGTTCATAGAATATTGCCACGAGAACTTGAATAAAAAGGTCAAATTCAATAGTTGAAATTGTGGATTTTATTTCACATAATTGATCTGTGAAATGTTTGTTGCCTCCTCTCCTCCGTCGTCCGGGGGCTCTGAGGCTGGCGGTACACGAGCTTTGGTCTCCAGAGGGCTACAAACCAAGAACTTCTTCAATAACAGAGGTTTGTATTCGATTCTCCGCAAATTATATCAATTTAATAAAGTATTTTCTTTTATGTCTACCTTAAAGGTAAAACCTCAATGGGTAAAACTGGATAAGTGACTTATAAAGTGAACATGGGTTTTTCAGATAAATGCGCCTTCTTCCTATTTTCTGCAAAAGAAAACACTACAGAAGTGTGAACATCCTGTTGATTGGAACATTGCCATGAGCACTTCATGTTAATTAGTTCACTTGCAATGAGATGTTACATCCAATGTAATGTTTTATCCACGATTTCTTAAAACAGTGTAAGTAACTGTAACCCTGTCGCTCTTACGTTAGAGGTAGCCAGAGCCTCAGCAGATTTGCCTCCACTTTTTCCTATCCTTGCATACCTCTTTCAATTCATTCCTATCCATCACCGTTTTCATATATTTCCTTCTTGTGAACTAGCACTTACTTATACAGTTTTACCTTCAAGGTATTCGTAAAATATAATGCTACGAATATGCAGGATATTGTGTGTTGCCTGTGTACTTAGTGTAATAATAAGTCTCTAGAAATAAATGGACGCTTTAGTAGGTAATTTGTGATATAATTTGTATTTGATAATAACTTGTAATATTAATGCTGCCTCCACACGCTTGCCAAGCCTCGACAAACCGTCACTAGCCCAAGCTTGTGGGTAGACGTTTGGCTCCGCATGTGTAGGTTTGCAAGAGCTTGTGGCCGACCCGACCAAGTGTCGGTTTTTTGACACGAATCAAAGGGATTTGCTGCAAGCATTTGCCACGCATCCACACGCTTGTGCGCGTTCATTCTGATCGGTAGCGAGTAGGCGCGTGTTATTTACAAATTCTCTGTCATTATAAGGAATTATTTAAAACTCCGCCATCAATAATTCTTCCTTGACAACCTAGGTCTACAAAAATGAAATTATAATTGCTATAATAATAATAAACACAGAATTTATATAGTGCCTTTTATGACAATGTGTCACTACAAAGGCGCTTGTCCATATGATTGGACGAAGAGGTGAGTCTTGAGACTTCTTTTAAATTGCGTCTCCAAATCCAGTTCCCTCAGTGTCTCAGGAAAAGCATTCCAGGTCATTGGAGCGGCTGCCTTGAATGCCCTGTCTCCAAAAACAGTGTGGGGTCTTCTTGCTGGGACGTCCAGGCAGCTGCTTCTTGATGCAGCTGACCTCAGTGTTTGTCCACGTAAGGTTATAGTTGTTGGAGACACCAGCTCCATCAGGTACCCCGGAGCACTCCCACATAGTGCTTTAAAAGTGAGCAGACCAACTTTAAAGGTAATCCTCTCAGGGATTTTCAGCCAATGCAGAGCTTGAAGGTGAGGAGTGATGTGGCAAGACTTTGCAGCGCCATATATGAGTCTAGCTGCAGCGTTCTGCAGCGATTGAAGCCTTTTGAGCTGATTTTTGGGCTGGCCAGCATAGATCGCATTGCAGTAGTCAAGTTTGGCCACAACAAAGGAATTTACAATCGCCTTTGTAGCACTCCTAGGCAGACTTTTAACCACGGTCTTAATTTGCCGGAGAGCAAAGAATCATATATAATGCATATCAAGACATATACCTACCTACTAAAAGATTTTTTATAGTTGAAATATTCAGTTTCACTATAATAATAATAATAATAATCACAGAATTTATATAGCGCTTTTTATGACAATGTGTCACTACAAAGGCGCTATGAAATGAGTTTTCTATAACTATATCCTTGACTGATAGGTTGGTATGAGCCTGACCCCCCGTACTGTAAAAATCGGTTCACTTTTGCCAATGCCACCTCGGTTTGAGGGAAAAGCGGCAGGAGTTGCAAGGTTTATGTCCATGTGAGGTTTTGTTTATTTGTATGCACGCATGCAGTATGTGTAGACCCGAACCTACATGTGCCTGTCTGTGGGAATGCATTTAATATGAGCCTTAAATGTTTACATATCTTTGCAGCTTAGATTATAGATTATATGTTTTCCATCCCAAATTCTTAGGCGAATTTTTGATTTCTTTTTATTTTCTCTCTTTTAGTTTGTTTTTTTTATAATAAAAATAATTTGAATCCATTGACTTATATTATCATACTTAAATCAAATGTTATAGCTGACATCAGCTGGACTTCCGTCATGCTTGCTTATTCAAAGCACACTGACGCGCTCGCAAGCGTGTGGATACCCCTGTTTGGATCACTGCGTTTGTCCAAGGGTTTGTACAGGCTTGTGGTTTGTCACAAACGGCAAGCATGTGGATGCAACATAATGTTTGCGGCTAGGGCTAGGGTTTTTCTATTATTTTTTTTTAATTAGAATTGTATATTTTGTATTTTTCTTACTTAATGTTTATACATATTATTATTTGTTTATTTAAAAAATGTAAATTGTTATGTATGTCCTTAACTTATAGGCTGGTATGCGGCTGACCATCTATGCTGTAGAAAATATTTCACTTTGCCAGTGTCACCCCTGTTTCAGGGAAGTAGAAAATATTACACTTTGCCAGTGTCACCCCTGTTTCAGGGAAGGTCGGCAAGAGTTGCAGGGTGTATGTTTATTTGAGATTTGGGTTTTTATGTCGTAGGTTCACATGCCGCATGTGCAAGCGCGAATTTATATGTGTCTGCTTGTGAGAATACACAATGTGAATCCCTAATGTTACATATCTCTGCAACTTAGATTTGATAATATTAGGGAGTATGTCCTACGCAAACCACTTCACTTGAAGTGGAGGTTCCGCAGCATCCGAAGGGGCCGGTATTCATTTCTTGTAAAGGCTGAGTCAACCTTGCAGGTATTTTTACTTTGAGTTTGAAACAAACACCGAAAAAGGAAATAATTTCTGACACCCTTGGTGGGATTCAAACCTGAGCATGGAATGCAAGCATTCTACTAACTGAGCTGGGATAACTGGACTAAGCTGTTGTTACTCCCCCCCCCCCTCGTCGACAGAATTTTTATGGACAAGTAGATACAACAACAACAAAAATGTAGCCCACCACGATTACAAAAGTACTAAATCTGGCCCGCCACGATTTTGAGACACCCCTGGTCATGCTCAGACGTAATGCTCACACTAATATAAATAGAAAGTTTCTAAGAATAATTTCTAGTTTTCCCTCGTAATCTATCTATCTATCTATCTATCTTCTATACTTATAAAACCAAAAAAGCGTTCGTTGGTAATGCGATAAAATGGTGAAGGACTCGACGGTTTTGACTGTCTTTCGTTTCAGAATAAAGTACGTAATCTGAGAAGGGTTATAGCGTACAAAAAACATGATAAAATAACGCAGAACATGTTTAAATTTGTGAAATGCTGAACGTCGTTTTTATATGGGAATTGATCATTTCCAACTTCATCTAATTGACAGATTTTTGTTCCATATTCAAATTTCATTAAATGTGTTTGGTTTGAAATATTGTGAGAGGTTGAACAAAATCAAATTAATAAAATAAACTGGTAGGTACAAAATTTGAAAATGGAATAAAAAATCATATTATTCATCAACAGCCTTTACCAAACAGAACTCTTTTTTAAAAATGGAATTTAGCTTTTCAACTGTCAAAGTCATGAAAAGTGTTCAAGGTTAAATAAATAAGTCTTTAATCTCAGTTACAAATATATGCACACATTTAAGGTTCATATTGATTGGATGCCCAAAAGGAAACACATGTTAGTTTGTGCATACATATAATGCATGTATATTTTCAAAATAAGACCCAACTGCAAATCCCAAATAACAACGGTGCAATTTATGCTGACTTAACTTTAAACAGGCAGAAGTGAAACAATTTGTACACCAACTTACAAGTCGAGGATTTATAATCTAAGTTGCATAAAAACATATGGTGGCTCTTTCAACATTTCTTAGATCCGTCTAATCTAATCTAATCTTAGTTGCAAAGATATGTTACATTGGAGATTCACATTACATGCATTCTCACAACCAGACACGTAAAATTCGCGCTTGCACATGCCTCATGTGAACCTACAACATAAAAACCAAATTTCAAATGGGCATACACCCTGCAACTCTTGCCATCCTTCCCTGAAACAGGGGTGACATTGGCAAAGTGAACCATTTTCACAGCATGGGTGATCAGCCGCATACCAACCTATAAGTCAAGGAACATACACAACAAATTACATTTCAAAACATATAATCAAAGTTGCAAAGATATTTTGTCATTTTAGACTCATATTAAATACATGCCCAAAAGTAAGCACATTGTAAGTACATGCTTACACATGCTGCATGTGTACATAAACTTTGAAACTCCTGCCACTTTCGCTGCAACCGGGGGGGCATTGACAAAAGTGAACCAAGTTTTACTACATACTCGATCTTCTTACTTAATATTAAATTTTCTATATGCAAACTTGAGCTCGAATCGTCCATACGAGGTAACAAATCAAAGCTAACATAAAGAAAATATGAATTTTGTATCATCAATAGATCGTGAAAAAAGGAATTATTTTTTTCCGAATATAAGTGGCAAAGGTATTGGGGATTCACAAAATATGCATTCTCACAAGCACACATGTATAATTTCGCGCTAACACATGCCGCATGTGGACCTACAATTTAAAAACCCAATCTCAAATGAACATAAGCCCTGCAACTCTTGCCGTCCTTCCCTGAAACAGGGGTGACATTGGCAAAGTGAACCATTTTTTACAGTATGGGTGGTCAGCCGCATACCAACCTATAAGTTAAGGAGCATAAACACAATGATCTAAATCTAAGTTGCAAAGATATGTATCATTTAAGATATACATTGAATGCATTCCCACAAGCAGACATGCATTATTTCACACTAACGCATGCCGCATGTGGACCTACAATATAAAAACCTAATCCGAAATGAACATAAGCCCAACAACTCTTGCCGACCTTCCCTGAAACAGGTGTGCCATTGGCAAAGTGAATCATTTTCTGCAGCATGGGTGGTCAGCCGCAAACCAACCTATAAGTCAAGGAACATACACAATAAATTATGTTTTTAAAATCAATAAACAATAATATGGACATCCAAAACAATGATCTACCCTAAATTATCTTATTGATTTTATTTCTTCTAATATCAATCAATATGTATACATTATACATCAACGATTGCAACTAGCTTTATTTAAAGCATCATTAAAACCTATAAATGATAATTTAATTATTTTTGAGATGTACACAGAAAACATTTCCTTCTGCCCAATAGAAGGACAGCATTCTTTTATTGGTATTAAGCAATGAAATTATGGTTGAAATACCAATTACAGTGTGAAAATGACAAAAGATATAAAACTTTCATATACACCTCCTGAAATTTAAAAGGCTACAACATCGACGCTGTGACGTCAAAATTACGTAAGTAAAAAGAAATATACCTAGCAATAAGAAAATAAAAAATATATTTAATTATTGTGTTCATTTCTCTTTCTAAGAATGTAACAATTATTTTACAGGTTCAATTTTTACTGTTTACGAAAAATAAATATTGTCGAGTTTTAATGCCCCAAAAACTTTATTAAAAATTATAAAGGGGCGCCTGCGGCGCCTCTTCATATCTGGCGCCCTGGGCGGTCGCCCGACCGCGCTCAACCCTAACGCCGGTACTGTGCAGTGGTGGGGAAAACATTTTAAAATACTACGGTTGTGTAGAGTATATTTCAAGGCTCACAACCATATTTTTTTTAATAGTAAAAATAAAGATATCATTAATAATTTTCAAAAATAAAATGTCGATAATTTGAATCCCGCCAAAACGCGTTGGGACCGAAGAAACACGCTGTGACGTCAAAATTACGTAGATAGATAGACCATCGGTCTTAGAAGACCTAACGGTACACTCTATACATCATGATATCCATTGACGTCACATCCGTCTAAATAAAAAAATGAGCTGTTTTAGCGGAAATTGAAAATGGGCGAATTTTACAGAGCTGTTATTTAAAAACTAAGCCAGATATTTTTTTTTTTAAAACGCAGATGCATTTTTTAAAAGGTAGTCTATCATTTTATGAAATAAAAAAAATATGTGAAATTACCCTATTATGGATTTAAGTTTATCAATTTGGTTTGCTTAATCTTGTCACAGGGCATTCTGTGATGGAAGACACCATGTCTCCGTGCTCTGAGGCAGCGGGGCATGCCCGCCGCACCTTTGCCTTCTGGTCTCTGGTATTCCTGCTGCTCCTGTTGGCTGCTGGGAATCTAGCTCTCACCTGCACCATGTTGGCAGTGCTGAGAATTGGACATGGTAAGTATGATACATATTCCTTTTTTACTTACTTATTTTTCGTACAGAGATTGGAAATATAATTTTTCCCACTGTTGACCGGTCCGTAGCTCAGTGGTAACACTGCGGACTCTGAATGGGAAGGTTGTGGGTTTGATTCCCGGCGCAAAAAATATACCATTTATATTTTCAAATTTGCTCTTCGCTGGGTTGAAAAATTCATAAAACCTTTACCAATGACTGGTCACCAAAGGTCCATCCAGCCTTACAGCAACTGGGTCTTGCTTAAGAATTGGCGCTTTGTAGCGATCAAGCTCCTAAAAAGGTCTATAGCTCAATTGGTAGAATGCTTGCATTCCATGCCGAGAGCAAGGGTTCGATCTAAAAGGTTTACTCAGCCTTCACAAGAAATAAGAACCAGCCCCCCGGGAGCTGGGAAACCCCCACTTCAACTGAAAGTGGTTGGTGAGGCCGGCCCCCTTACCTGTAATAATATTTATTTTCATATAAGTTTCATAATATTTATATTCATTCATTATAAGGTCCCGAAGCGCCACATGCGACCCCTTCGGGGATAACGCAGGCAAGAAGTTACACTATATGTGTAGCTTAGTTGTGTTTTTATTTAGTTGCGTTGGCTGCATCGCTTCATCAAATTTCCAAATTTTTGGCTCTCGGTCAACCATCCCGCTGCTTCCGCAATCGCATGCTTTAAAAAAGCACTAATAGATGACACTTTTTTGTGACCAAACTAGCATGCAAAGTTTGCAGTTCACCGTGAAAGAAGCAATAAAGGTTTTTTGACCTACAAGCCCTCAGCAAAGATCGCCCCACGGTTTGCTGGGTAACATGAAATAAACTGGCTTGACTCCACCCAAAGCGAAAGGCTGCACTGTGTAAACTGTCCCTAAGCAACCAGTTAGTGGCTGCACCATCGGAAGTAATTGTAAGGACGTCGAGCCATGGCTCCCTCCAAACTTCAAAATCCGCTTGCACCACACAACAGGCAGGTCATGGAGCCCCAGCTCTGTCCCAGTCTCAAGACAACTTGCGTGCACCACACACCAGCCAAGTCATGGAGCCCCCGCTCTGTCCCAGTCTCAAGACAACTCGCGTGCACCACACACCAGCCAAGTCATGGAGCCCCCGCTCTGTCCCAGTCGCAAGACAACTCGCGTGCACCACACACCAGCCAAGTCATGGAGCCCCCGCTCTGTCCCAGTCTCAAGACAACTCGCGTGCACCACACACCAGCCAAGTCATGGAGCCCCCGCTCTGTCCCAGTCGCAAGACAACTCGCGTGCACCACACACCAGCCAAGTCATGGAGCCCCCGCTCTGTCCCAGTCGCAAGACAACTCGCGTGCACCACACACCAGCCAAGTCATGGAGCCCCCGCTCTGTCCCAGTCGCAAGACAACTCACGTGCACCACACACCAGCCAAGTCATGGAGCCCCCGCTCTGTCCCAGTCGCAAGACAACTCGCGTGCACCACACACCAGCCAAGTCATGGAGCCCCCGCTCTGTCCCAGTCGCAAGACAACTCGCGTGCACCACACACCAGCCAGGTCATGGAGCCCCCGCTCTGTCCCAGTCGCAAGACAACTCGCGTGCACCACACACCAGCCAGGTCATGGAGCCCCCGCTCTGTCCCAGTCGCAAGACAACTCGCGTGCACCACACACCAGCCAGGTCATGGAGCCCCCGCTCTGTCCCAGTCTCAAGACAACTCGCGTGCACCACACACCAGCCAAGTCATGGAGCCCCCGCTCTGTCCCAGTCGCAAGACAACTCGCGTGCACCACACACCAAACAGGTCATGGAGCCCCCGCTCTGTCCCAGTCGCAAGACAACTCGCGTGCACCACACACGAGCCAGGTCATGGAGCCCCCGCTCTGTCCAGTCGCAAGACAACTCGCGTGCACCACACACCAGCCAGGTCATGGAGCCCCCGCTCTGTCCCAGTCGCAAGACAACTCGCGTGCACCACACACCAGCCAGGTCATGGAGCCCCTGCTCTGTCCCAGTCTCAAGACAACTCGCGTGCACCACACACCAGCCAGGTCATGGAGCCCCCGCTCTGTCCCAGTCTCAAGACAACTTACGAACAAGGGCTTCTTTGTTTTTTTTTTGATTCCATATAAACATAAAAATGTGCTGCTTTATAACATCCAAGTTTTCAGACCTGGTTTAAAGAGAAAGATGAGTTCAGACGGACAGCGCATTTTTTGATACAGAGGCCCCTGTGTACAAGATGGACAAGGTCACCAACAACCTACTCACATTTATAATGAGTAACGGCTATAAGGAGAAAGTTGGTGCAAGCTTCATGCTTGTTAAAACCAAATTCAACTGTATTTATAAATACCTACACTGCAAAAATTTGTCATAGTTTTAGTTTTGTTTGTTTATGAAGGTATGGAGTCCATGGAGCTGATCCCTGAGGAAGCTACAGTCAAGTTCTTTGGCAACACTGATTTTGATCATCTGTACAAGAGAGATGGCCTACTGCAAGCTTTTGAAGTGAGTCAATAACAAAATTACAAATTTAATTAACAAAGTTACATTGCCTTTCATTTCTGTATAGAAGAAATCGCGAACCCCACTTTAATACGCATACATCTTGGTGACAAGCTACAATCTTCATCATTATCATTATTCTTTGACAACAACCAAGGGTGGATTATGGCCTCTTTCAACCACTATCAATACCATAGAGTAATAACATAGAGGAGCAAAAACTACCTTACTGCATTTATACATACTATAGACCACATTTGTCTCAGTCCTGTCAAACGCTATAGTAGTATTGCCATACAAAACATGTTTTTACATGTCAAATTCTATGTTTTCTTGCTTTCGCCATTTTCTTGTTTGACACCCATACACATGCCATAATGTCTTAAAATAATGCCTTTTTCCTTTAAAATTCAAAAATTTTATCGGTCACAAGATTTAAAACGCACGCGTACTATGTTCGGACTGGTTCGGTAGTATGCACACTTTTATGCCGCCTCCTCTCTAGAAACATTTTTATATTCGCCCGAGTTTTTTGTACACATGGAGATGAAACTGTGAAGTTCTTTGTTCTCTTTCTTCCTAAGAATGATTTTCGTAAGTTGAAACAGGTATACAATATCATTAATTGATGAGGCATTCACTTTGTAATCTTTCATTTTGAAATATTTCAAATGAATAATCATTTGGTATTTGTATGTTACTACAGGACCTAACCATAAACAAATTATTTTTGATTTTTAATTCGGATATATATTGTATATTTTCGTTAAAATAATTTCTAGTCCATAGATATCATTAGTCAATGATTAATACTGTCAAGCAATTGCTTCCTTTCAACAATTACACCATCGCCATTGGGCAAAATTAAAGATTTAGATGGAGCGTGAAAGTTGTTTATATGTATGTATACAAGGATAATTTATTTGTAGACACAGATAATTAAGAGCCTACATTTTTGTGTGTGTCACATCCAAGGACCGTTTGGTACAACAAGAAGAGCCCTAAGGCGTAGTCGTAGGAAGGTGAGGTGTTGTTATAATCATTTACTGGACAGCCAATGAGTACTGTCAAACATGTATCGTTGACATATTTTTTTGATTTATGACATTGTAATCTTATATCTCTTTCTCATTGTACTGTTATTATGTTCCATTCCAACTGCAGAAAAAATGCCAAACTGCCCTATTGCTATTTTTTATTTCAGGGAGAAGGTCTATCAATAGAGGGCACTGCAGGAGGCTCGGTGGTGCTGTCCCTGGCTAACCGCGTCCGGCCCGACCACAAGGTGGCAGTGGTGACCCCCACCAGGACCACTCTGCATGGCGGACTCACGGTGTTGGATCCCCAGACGGGCAGCGCGGTGTTTGATACAGAGGCCCCCACCTACAAGATGGACAAGGTTACCAACAACCTAGAGGCCAAGGTATGAGGGACCAATACCTTGTACAAACTGAGTCCTGAAGAAGGAAATTTAAAAATGCATTCTCATAAACTACATCAATTAATGACGGTGGTATAAATCTACCACTGCAATCTTGTAAAATGTAATATTAGGTCTTTACATATGAAATTGGCGTTTTGTATGGGAGGACCAAAAAGTTTTTTTTTTAAATCAAATATTTTATTTAATCAAAGTATGTTTCATAGCTATCTATGCACTTTTGCCATCTCATAGGTAGTTAATTGATCCCTTTGCGAAAATAACCATTCGGATGGCAATCAATTCAATTTTTGAAGGCGGTTAGGACTGCCCCATCGGAGTTAAATTTTTTCCCTTGCAAGAAGTTATCCAAATTTCGAAAAAAATGATAATCTGTTAGAACAAGGTCCGAAGAGTACGGAGGATGTCTTAAACATTCCAATTGAAGCTCCTCTGATTTGGTAGCCGTCTGTTGTGTAGTGTGTGGTCTAGCGTTGTCATGAAACAGCAGTGGCCTAGAGCGATTGACCAGCCTCGGTTGTTTAGCAGCTAGTTTTTCCATCATGGTTTGCAGTTGCTGACAATAGACATTTGCCGTAATCAGTGCCGGTTTTAGCACTACCAGCGCCCTGGGCGAGATTTTTTAAGGCGCCCCCCCCCCCCCCCCCCCCCCCTTATTCGCCATTCGAAAATTCAAATTCATACGAAAAAAAGGAACGTAGTAACCATTTATTAAAAAAAATATATGACAATACAGTTGACAGCAATCAAATGGTGGAAAATATAAACTTGGGAAGGGATACATGTCCAAAAAATTTTTTTGAAAAATAATACATTTTTTAATAAATTTCATAAAAAATAAAAAATGGACAAAAATGAAAATTTGACAAGAGTACAAAAAATTAAACTATAAAAAAATGTACGAATGTAGAATAATTTGAAATTCAATATTTAGAAAGAACAAATTAAAAAAATAATGGAAAAGACAGAAATAGTCTTACAACATAAAAATTGAAGAAAAAAAATTAAATAAAAAATATGAAATCTAAAATTAAACAAAGAAAAATTAAAAAAGAAAACAAAAACGAAAACGGAAAAAAGTCTAGACAAAAAAGTATTAACTTTAAAAAAAATATGAAAAAAAATTAAAATAGAAAGAATTTAATAATTTAAAACAAGCATTCAAAAATGAAAAAAAAATTCAAAAGGCAATAAAAAATTACACATAAAAATTAACAACTATTGCATAGAACAAACCATGAAATCAACAAAAATTTGAAAACATAGAATGACAGAAAAAAATAACGCATATAAAAATTAAAAACTATTACATAAAACAAACCATGAAATCAAAAATTGAAAAAAACATATTAAAAACTAATTAAACAACAAAAATTTGAAAACTTAGAATGACAGAACAAAATTAAAACATAAAAATGGAAAAAAAAATGGAAAGACAAAAAAAAAACACATTTAAAAATTAAAAACTATTGCATAGAACAAACCATGAAATCAAAAACTGAAAAAAAAACATATTAAGAAATAATTTATCAACAAAAAATTGAAAACTTAGAATTACAGAACAAAAATAAAATATAAAATTTGAAAAAAAAGAAAATGGAAAGAATATAAAATTAAAAAACGTGTACATTTATAAAAAAAAACAAATTATGTTTTATTATTTATTATTTTTATTTATTTTATTTTATTTATTTTATTATTATTTAAATTGCCTTTTTAGGCGAAAACGTTTGACTTTTTTTTAAAATATATTTTAGTGAATTAAAACAGTGTATTATTTAATTAATTATAAATTATGAATAACTGATTTCCATACAAAAGTCAGCTGCATAAATATAAAAATCAACTGTCTTCATGCTTAACTTAACTTAACTTAACTTAAATACAAACCAAAAACTTACATCGTTCCGCACATCGATTTATAGAACTGGATGGGCTAGGAAATCAATCCTTTGAGAATTAGAAATACGCTACCCCACTCATCATACAAAAATCCAAATTCAGTCTATTGGGTGATTTTTTTTATTAATGACCCCCTCTTTTACTAAGGCCATAAAGTAGGTATAAGAAACATATTTTTCAAAACAACGGGATTTTTTTTTTGACCGGAGTCTTAAATCGGCCTTTACGCTCAGTTTCCACAACAAATAATGATGGTTTTCACACAGTTATAATATTTGAACAAAAGAACATTTTTCTCTAGTATCGAAATTAGAGATTGTGGTGTATTCAAAAATTCAATGGGATTAAAATATTGTAATTATAATTTTTTGCTCACTTAAACCATTTAAAAATTTGTTTTTCGGTACTGCAAGCTTTATTTTCATAGATTTTTTGAAAGATTCCATAGTGTTTTCCAAACTAACCAAATGTTATATTTTATTTGTGGAAATATATCACGGCTAATCACTCAAAATCAATTTGAATTCTTTTTTTCAAGTATTTTATTTCAACATTGAAAATGCATTTATGTAACAGAATTCAATATTGCAAGTATAACAATGAGGTCCGCATATTTGAAGAAGACATTCAACTTATAAGCTGGAACTGTGAATTATGAAGATTTTCGGCAGTAACTTTGTGAAAGTCCATTTTAACAGAAAATGCAAATTTGGAACATCCTTCGAAAAATAATTTCCGATATTTTGCTACTGCGGATAAACCTCAGCTAACAATGGCACATAATGTCATTGTTATTTGACTCTTATCCGCCGAGACGAAAATGTATTTTTTAACTTCCTTTATAACTTGAATTATTTACAACTTTTCAAATGAATTACCATAATATCGCACGTTTAATAATAAAGAGCAATAACTCAAAAAAATTGGGAAATCACGTTTAAAGTTCAGACACCCAGTACAACTTGTATGGGATGAAAAAGGCGGCCGATGTTTTATCTCGGTCATATTCGTCCAAATTGAACGGCTGTCGCATTCTACCTATTCTTCTCGCATTGTTCTTGCGTTTTATTACAAAATCTCGATTTTCCCAATTTTCGAGTTATTTCTCTTTATTATTAAGCGTGCGATATATTCATTTAAAGCTCTCAGATGCATGCCCACAAACAAACACGTGTAGTTCGCGCGTACAAATACTGAATGTGTTCTTACAAATAAAATCCAAACCTCAAATGAACATAAGCGCTACAACTTTTTCCGACCTTTCCTAACACAGGGGTGACATTGGCAAAGTGAACCATTTTTTACAGTATGAGTGGTCAGTCTCATACTAACCTATAAGTCAAGGAATACAAATAATAAATAACGTTTGATCATATAACGGAGTGATCAGATTGAGGAGATTGTGAAAGAATGGGATATACAAAGTGAGCGTAAAAGAAGAATCTAATCTAATCTAATCTAAGCTGCAAAGATATATATCATTTAAGATTTATACTAAATGCATTCCCACAAGCAGATATGTATAATTTCGCGCTAACACATGCCGCATGTGGACCTACAATATAAAAACCCAATCTCAAATGAACATAAGCCTTGCAACTCTTGCCGTCCTTCCCTGAAACAGGGGTGACATTGGCAAAGTGAACCAATTTTTATATTATGGGTGGTCAGCCGCATAACAACCTATAAGTCAAGGAACATACATGACAAATTACATTTTTTCTACCAACATATACTTTCTTCGTCAGTCTTTCCTCATTCATTCTCTCCATATGCCCAAACCATCTTAACAAACTTCTTTTAATCTTCACTTTCACACTTTCTTTTGCACCACATTCTTTTCTTACAAAATCATTCCTCACCCTGTCACTCCGTTTTTTCCCAATCATACTTCTTAGAAAGTCCATTTCAACAGTATGGACTTGGAAGAAAATGCATGAAAAAGGTGATGGATATGAATGAATTGAAAGAGGTATGTAAGGATAGGAAAAAATGGAGGCAACTCTGCAGAGGCTCTGGCCTCCCCTAGCGGAATGGCGACAGAGTTACACTTACAGTTACGTTTAAGTATAAAAAAAGAACAAAACCATAAAAAGAAATCTATACAAAAAAGTCAATAATTTCCTATCCAAAAAATGTAACAAATTAATACACCAACATTACAAATCAACATTGCAGGTTAGCCGCCACTTCTTCCTGTCGTTGCATACTTCTTTCATTTCATCCAGAGTCATTACCTTTTTCAAACAAGCCCTCCTCTTATTATGACTCTGGAAATCCCATTCATTCGCTATTTCAAAAATTTGATCCATATATACTTTTCTCGGTCTTCCTCTACCACGACATCCATCTATTCTTGCAACATATACTTTCTTCGTCAGTCTTTCATCACTCATTCTCTCCATATGCCCGAACCATCTTAGCAAACTTCTTTTAATCTTCAATTTCACACTTTTTCTTACACCACATTCTGCTCTTACAAGATCATTCCTCACCCTGTCACTTCGTTTTTTTCCCAATCATACTTCTTAGATAGTCCATTTCTGAAATCATCTTCCTTAAAATAATTTCAGTCATTCATAATTACAACATTTAACGAAATAAAAAACAAGGTCGCGAAATAAATATGTACCTTTGTAAAGTAAAAAGTAAAAAGAAATATACCTAGCAATAACAAAATAAATAAAAAATTATAATTGTTTTCATTTCTCTTTCTAAGAATGAAACAATTATTTTACAGGTTCAATTTTTACTATTTACGAAAAATAAATATTTTCGAGTTTTAATGCCACAAAAATTTCAAAATTACTAAAAAATATAAAGGGGCGCCTGCGGCGCCCCTTCACACCTGGCGCCCTGGGCGGTCGCCCGACCGCGCCCAACCCTAGCGCCGGCCCTGGCCGTAATCGTCTGACCAGATTTAAGAAAGGTGTAGTGAACGACACTGGCACTAGTCCACCAAAAGCTCTCAATTAACTTTTTTGAAGCATTTTTTGCTTGGGGCATGATTTGGCTGGTTTGGCAGGGTTCAGCCATTGCGATTAGCGCTTCCGATTATCGTGCAGGATCCATTTTTTATCACAGGTAATAATTCGATTTAAGATCCCTTCATTATTGTGCCGGTTGAGTAATGTAAACCGTGAAGGTAATTACATCAAGAGTTTGGATCGAAACTTAGGTGAATAGCTTTCTGAAGAACTAAAGTCATCAAGGCTATTTGTGGAAACAAATGATCAAACAATTCAATGTGATCCCAATTATATCTTAGGGTGCCTTGATGAAACGCTGCAATCACTAGTTGACAAACATGCCCCCGTAATTACCAAACAAATAAGGGTTCCAAATTCTGACAAATGGTATGATGAGGAATGTCGCTGCGCCAAAAGGAATGTTTGTAAACTCGAGAGAAGCTTTAAAACTACCAAATCAGACGTTACTCGAACAATTCTAAATGTGATTGAGGAAAACAAAAACAATCCACGAAATCTCTGGAAGAAATGAATAATCTCTCTGGAAAGAATCTAAATGTCATCACACCAGTGGCAAAATCAGATGACTTCGCCATCTTCTTTCAGGAGAAAGCTTAAAAACTAAGGAATTCAACTGCTGGGAGCTCGGCCACTGAACCGATAACAGAAACATTATGTTGTGTAAAATTGGAGTCGTTGCCGAAAACTACGACTGAATGAGTCATCAAGCCAAAAAAGCAAGGCTATTTGGACATCATCCCTACTTTGCTTTTCAAAACATGTCAAGATGTACTAGCACCTGTCCTGGTAAATATTATAAACATCTCCTTTGAGAGTGGTATTCTGCCTGACCAGCTTAAAAAGGCTTGCGTTACTCCCATTCTGAAAAAGCCTCAGTTGGACCCAGAGGATCTTTCTAATTATCGACTGATTTCAAATTTGTCGTTTATATCCAAAATAATAGAAAGAATTGTGGCAAATCGACTAACGAGCTACCTACAATCCGAGGGACTGTTTGCCAAGAAGCAGTCGGCTTATAGATGACACCATTCAACAGAAACTGGACTTGAGCTAATAATATCTGACCTTACTATGGAAATTGAAAAAGGAAAACATGCCATTCTCACTTTGCTCGATATGAGCGCGGCGTTCGACACGGTTGACCACGATATCCTGACAAAGAGATTGGAAAGATCATACGGAATCACTGGGAACGCTCTACTGTGGTTCTCCGACTACCTCAAAAATCGGAGCCAAGCTGTTCAACTTGTGATATGTCAAATTCTGTTCAGCTTACTACTGGTGTACCACAGGGATCAGTGTTAGGACCAGTGACGGCTCCAGGTAAGGTGCATCGGTGCATTACACCCCCAGTAATAATGCCACGATCCAATACTTACAAATTTGTTCCGCATAAAATTCTGTTTGTGTCAAGTCCTATTATACATTCATAATCATTTTACATATTATACAGCTCTGCGAACATGAAAATACTCCAAGTTGGTAGGTATTCAAATATAGATATTATATCGCAGTGCATTTTGTGGCAATGCCCAAAATTTTTGTATGAAGCCCTATACATTTCTTTAAAAAACAGCTCAAACGGTGAGTATTGAGCGCACTGTACATTTTTAAACGGAGGCCCGTGCATCGCCAAAATTCCTCGCTCTCCACATAATAAAATATCCAAAATAACATCAAGAACACATGGATTGGTTTTTGTATGAAATTAGCTCTTATGCACGTTGTGGAAATGCCGCCACTAATTTTCATAGAAAGAATGAATGGGTTTTCGGGACATGGAATGTAAGGAAGATGAATGATTGCAAGGAGAAAGAAATTATGAATGTAATGAAATAGCGAATGAATGGGATATCCAGAGTCATAATAAAAGGAGGACTTGTATGAAAAAGGTTATGACTCTGGATGAAATGAAAGAAGTATGCAAGGACAGGAAGAAGTGGCGGCTAATCTGCAATGTTGATTTCTAATGTTGGTGTATTCATTTGCTACATTTTTTGCATAGGAAATTTTTGACTTTTTTTGTATAGATTTCTTTGTAAGGTTTTGTTCTTTTTTATATTTAAATGTAATTTATTATTCATATTCCTTGACTTATAGGTTGGTATGAGGCTGACCACCCATACTGTAAAAAATGGTTCACTTTGCCAATGTCACCCCTGTTTCAGGGAAGGTCGGCAAAAGTTGTGGGGCTTATGTTCATTTGAGGTTTGGATTTTATTTGTAAGTACACAATCAGCATTTGTAAGCGCGAACTACACTTGTTGGTTTGTGGGCATACATCTGAGAGCTTTAAATGAATATATCCTTGCAACTTAGATTATAGATTATAGATGAAAGAGAAACGAATAAAAGTAATGGGTGTGACTGAAACAAAAATGAAAGGGAATGGTGAGAAAGTATTAGTGAACGGTGAATTGTATATTTGGTCAGGTGTGGAAGATGGGAATGAAAGGCAAGGTGTAGGTGTGATTGTGAGTGAGTGTGTAAAAGGATGTATAACAGGTTATCGGAGAGTTTCTTCTAGGATTTTGGTTGTTAAATTCAAAATTAACAGTTTGAGACTTTTCTTGGTTGCCTGTTATGCTCCTGTTGATTCAGAGTGTATGGAGGTGAGAATGAGTTTTTGGAATGAATTGAATGCGGTTGTGCAGGAAAGGAAGAATAATGAAAACATTGTAATTTTAGGTGATATGAATGGATGGATAGGTGCACAGAGGGATGAATGTTTGAAAATAATTGGTCCTGGTGGGAGAGGTGTAGTCAATGATAATGGGCGACATCTGATTGCTTTGTGTGCGGAGCACAGTCTTTTTGCATCGAATACTTGGTTTCGGCATAAGGATGTGCATCTGTACACGAGGCAGATTGTGGGAAGTCGCACAATCATTGACTACATCTGTGTGGATGAAAGATTGAGAGGAGCTGTAAGAGATAGCCGTGTCTACCACGGGCCTGAAATAGGCAGTGACCACTATCTCTTATGTGCTAAAATAATGATTGGTGAAGTAAGAAAGAAGAAACGCAACAGGCAAGTAAGATTGCCTAGAATAAAAGTAGAAAGGCTGAATGAAGAAAATGTGAAAGAGAAGTATGTATCAGAGCTCCACAAAATTTTAAATGTGAGTGAACTTGAGAAGAGTGTCTGTGGAAAAGATATTGAACGTATGTGGAAAGATCTGAAAGAAGGAATGACTGAATGCGCTAAAAAAGCATGTGGGGTAACGAAAGGTGGAAGATTGAAAGGAGATGCCTGGTGGAATGATAGAGTGAAAGATGCTGTGAAAGTTAAGAAAAAGTGTTACGAAAATTGGTTGAATGATAGAAATGATAGAAAGCTAGAAGACGAATATAAGATAGCTAAGAGAATGGCGAAGACTATAATTTATGAAAGCAAGATGAATGAACAAAGAAAGATTGATGAAAGGATTAACAGAAGTTTCACCGACAGTAAGAAGGAATTTTGGAGGTGGATCAATGCGGATAGAAATAAATCTTCTACATTGACCACTCCGGGAGTCAAAAGTGCTGCCGGTGAGATGGTATGGGAGAATGAAGAAGTATGCAAGAGATGGAAGAACTATTTTCAAGAAATTTTTGGCCAGGGTGAAAGAAGAATTTATGAACAGATGAAGAGAATGAATTGAAGATTTTGAGAGAAGAATTGATAGTGTCTATTTCACGTCTGAAGAATGGGAAGTCTGCTGTTTTTGATGGTATAAATGGTGAAATGTTGAAAGCAGGAGGTGAATGTGTGATAGATTGGATGCACGAATTATGTAAGCTTTGTGTGAATGCAGGAGTAGTACCGATGGATTGGAGGAAGGCAGTCATTGTTCCCATTTACAAAGGTAAAGGGGACAAAAAAGACTGTCAGAACTTCAGACCAATCAGTCTACTCAGTATACCAGGAAAAGTCTTCTGTAAGGTGATTATAAAAAATGTGATTCTGACTACTAGCAAAAGGGTTTCCGATATACAGTCCGGCTTTATGGCCGGTAGAGGCTGTGTTGATCAGATTTTCACTCTACGACAACTTGTTGAAAAACAATTGTCGGTGAGGGGGAAACTGTTCACGGCCTTTGTGGATCTGGAAAAGGCTTTTGACTCAGTGGACAGAGGTATGTTGTGGGATGTTTTGAAAGCATACGGAGTGAATGGAGCTCTACTCAATGCGGTGCATGCGAACTATGAGAATAGTATGGCCTGCATTCGTATTGATGGTGAGTATAGTGAATGGTTTGAAGTTTTTAAGGGTGTAAGGCAAGGATGTGTGATGAGCCCATGGCTATTTAACATAGTCATGGACAAGTGTGTTCGAGATGCTAGACTTGATGATTGTGGATTAATGATAGGAGAGAGCAAAGTAAGCGTTCTACTGTATGCGGATGATTCAGTCCTTGTATCTGATTCAGCAGTGGAATTGCAAATGATGCTCTCTAGATTGAACGAAGCTTTGAAAGGTAATAATTTGAAGTTGAATGTAAGAAAGACGAAAGTTTTGATTTTTGAAAGAGATGATGAAAATATGAATTATGAATTTAAAATTAATGGAATGAATGTTGATGTTGTAAATGAGTTTGTATATTTGGGAAGTAAGTTTGAAACAGATGGAAGAATGGCCGGTGAATTTGAAAGAAGAATAATGAAAGGCAGGTGTGTACTGGGTGCGACCGCTTGCATCGCCAGGAACCAAAATCTCTCAAAAAATGTTAGATTGGCGGTGCACGGTGGTATACTAGTGCCAACCTTGATGTATGGAAGTGAAGCCTGGACGGTGAGTGAAAGGGAAATTAGTAAAGTCCATACAGTAGAAATGGACTATCTAAGAAGTATGATTGGGAAAAAACGAAGTGACAGGGTGAGGAATGATTTTGTAAGAGAAGAATGTGGTGTAAGGGAAAGTGTGAAAGTGAAGATTAAAAGAAGTATGTTAAGATGGTTTGGGCATTTGGAGAGAATGAGTGATGAAAGATTGACGAAGAAAGTATATGTTGCTAGAATAGATGGATGTCGTGGTAGAGGAAGACCGAGAAAAGTATGGAAGGATCAAATCTCTGAAATAGCGAATGAATGGGATATCCAGAGTCATAATAAAAGGAGGACTTGTATGAAAAAGGTTATGACTCTGGATGAAATGAAAGAAGTATGCAAGGACAGGAAGAAGTGGCGGCTAATCTGCAATGTTGATTTCTAATGCTGGTGTATTCATTTGCTACATTTTTTGCATAGGAAATTTTTGACTTTTTTTGTATAGATTTCTTTGTAAGGTTTTGTTCTTTTTATATTTAAATGTAATTTATTATTCATATTCCTTGACTTATAGGTTGGTATGAGGCTGACCACCCATACTGTAAAAAATGGTTCACTTTGCCAATGTCACCCCTGTTTCAGGGAAGGTCGGCAAAAGTTGTGGGGCTTATGTTCATTTGAGGTTTGGATTTTATTTGTAAGTACACATTCTGCATTTGTAAGCGCGAACTACACTTGTTGGTTTGTGGGCATACATCTGAGAGCTTTAAATGAATATATCCTTGCAACTTAGATTATAGATTATAGATCAGATCTAAATAAGCCTTTGTCTGAATGACTTCCATATTCGTCATTTATAAATAAAAGAATGCTTACATCAGCACAAATGGTCCCAAACCTGTTTGTAAACAGGGACCTTTTTGGGATGTTTTTCGACCAAGAACCACTTTTTAAGTTTCTTTGATTGAGCAATTGAAAAATTTGTTATTGATCGTTACGAACCCTTGTCACATAGGCCTATATAGTCATCCTGCCGAGAAAAATAAAGTATTTGTTGATGTCCATGTATATATTATTATTTATTGATTTAAAAAATGTAATTTGTCATGTACGTTCCTTGACATGCTCGTTCTAATGACGTTCGTTGAAATGACGTTCATTGACATTAGGTTGGTATGCGGCTGACCACCCATACTGTAAAAAATGGTTCACTTTGCCAATGTTACCCCTGTTTCAGGGAAGGACGGCAAGAGTTGCAGGGCTTATGTTCATTTGAGATGGGTTCTTATAATGTAGGTCCACATGCGGCATGTGTTAGCGCGAAATTATACATGTCTGCTTGTGGGAATGCATTTAATATAAATCTTAAATGATATATATCTTTGCAGCTTAGATTAGATTAGATGTATGACTTTCAAATATTACCAGTTAAGCACTACTGCCTTACATCCATAATTTTTAAGTGTCGAATTCCAAAAATAAAACAATTGTAAACTGTAAGTGTCACACAATGTCCTTGTTCAACTAAAATAACAATGGCATATTACATAACAAGGCACTGTTCTCTCATGTACATTTTTATTTTTTGTATTTTAATTAGTTATTCCTGGTCGGTCGATTCAGAAACATGTCCTTTTTCCGGTATCTAGTGCGCTTGCAATTTTACAACTTTTCACAAAGTACAATTTATTAGATAATTTTACTGAAAGTGTCAAAGTTCTTCGAATTATATGTCCATACCAATGACTTCCGTGGAAGGTGAATGTTTTTTTTTGACACTTAACCGAGTGCTTTCGTTCCTGAGAAATACGATGGGTCAGGAAAGGCTTGTCGCATTGTGTTTGTTAAGTACTGAAAAAAAAATGGTGAATTCAATTCCAGACGTCAACAACAAAGTGATCAATGTTTTTGCAAAATCGAAGTGGCGGCTGATCTGCAATGCTGATTTGCAATGTTAGGTTATTAGTTTTGCTACATTTTTTGTCTAAGAATTTTTTGACTTTTTTGTATAGATTTATTTTTAAGGTTTTGTTGTTGTTACTTAAATGTTATTTATTACTACTATTCCTTGACTTATAGGTTGGTATGAGGCTGACCACCCATACTGTAAAAAATGGTTCACTTTGCCAATGTCACCCCTGTTTCAGGGAATGTCGGCAAGAGTTGCAGGGCTTATGTTCATTTGAGGTTTGGATTTTTTTTGTAAGTACACAATCAGCATTTGTAAGCGCGAACTACACGTGTTTGTTTGTGGGCATACATCTGAGAGCTTTGAATGAATATATCCTTGCAACTTAGATTATAGATTATAGAAGACCCGCCGAATGGATTTCATCCGTAAATTTTAGGTAAGTTCATCTCAAAATAATAGGGGGGGGGGTTAGGGGGGTAATCAATGACGGCTAGTATAAAAATGCACTGCTCGATGAAAAATCGACGAGCCGTCACTGGTTAGGACCCTTACTGTTCATCCTCTATACAAAAGAGTTGGAGCAAATAGTTGAGAGCAGGAACCTGGAAATACATTGTTATGCTGATATTGTCAGATCTACACCAGCTACAAACCTGATCAGGCTGATGAAACCGAAGCAAGACTGGCGAATTGCATCGATGAAATTTCCAGTTGGATGTCTAGAAATCTCAGAATGGCTACTGCGAGAAGAATAAACTCAGTCAGTCGCACACCCATTAGTATCTGCGGAAGCGACATTCATCCTTCAATGAGTGTGAGGCTGCTTGGAGTCGAGATAGACCGCTGTTTGAGTTTCGAAAATCACGTCAGAAAAACCGTGAGAGCAGGATTTTTTGGATTGCGGCAGCTGTACTCCATCAAGAAATGTCTTCCCATTGAGGCAATTAAATCCCTAGTGAATGCTTTCGTTATCAGCAGACTGGACTATTGCAACTCGATTTTTGCCTCTCAGCCGATGAAGCAACTCAAGAGGCTGCAGTCGGTACAGAACTCGGCAGCACGGCTGATTTTCAGAGAGTCTAAATTCTGCCATATAACACCCCTTCTCCAGGAACTGCACTAGCTCAGGATCAATGAGAGAATTCAATACAAGCTCTGCACACTCACCTACAAGACATTTCACAGAATGGCGCCGCTTTACCTTGTTGACAGGGTTGGAAGGAAGGAGATTTCAACTCGCGGATGCACACTTAGATCCCGAGACGCTAACGTAAGTCTGCTCCAGGTCCCAGGCAGAGCCACAAGGACGGTGTTCGGTGACCGAGCTTTTTGTGTCGCAGCTCTGATGGCTTGGAATGCATTCCCAGTGACCCTCAGGGAGCAACACAGTGAGGAACGGTTTAAAAAGCAATTGAAAACATTTTGGTTTGGACAATCCTACAAAGCGCCTTTGAACTGACGTTAGTTACGAAATGGCGCTATGAAAGTGTGGAACATTATTATTATTATTAGTAACGCAGCAGTCGACGCACGTTTGTTGATTTGCTTCACCCAATTTGTGAGGTACCCACCTTTCAAGTTCTTTCACCTTTCCAATTTGCTTCAAGGGGATTAAAATAGTTTTATCACTAATTTCGCAGCCTACAGCTTACTCGGACGTGGTTTGCGATAGATTCGATCCCACAATAGCCTTCAATTCCTCATTATCAACTTTGGTCGCAGGCTGTCCACGAGGCTTGTTCTGCAGACCGAAATTTCCAGAACGAAAACGTTGTAACCAAAAGCGCACTATGTTTTATTTTTTGACATCGTTGCCATACACATAAATAATCCTTTGAGCCATTTCTGCAGCACTGGTGCCTCGTACGGTGGAACTCGTACTTGTAAACAACGCGAAATTTCAAGTTTTCCATTTTGTAAAATGAGTGACGCAAAGAAAAAAACAATTGAGTTACGAACAAATGAATAACAGTTTTCGTAACACAAATACATGAGTCAATAGCTGTAAAAATTTTAATTTGGAATTCCTAACCGAAGAGGAGATATTTGAGATCAAAGTGGCTAGTATGGCAAAACGCCAATTTCATATGTAAGGACCTGTATATATTTGAATTTGGAATTCTTAAGAGGCTATCTTCCTAAAACGCCGATGAGTTTTGAGCGCTATATATACTTAGTGTTATAGTATATTTATCCATGCTCGGAATCTAAATAGAAGGAATGTCTCACATAACAGTGCAGTGAAATTATAAATTAAAGATTAAAGATTTGAACACACACAGTGTTATTCATTAGAATTTTTAAACCAGATTTCTTTAGAGATCTGGTTTAATTTTTCGATTTAATCTCAATTTACAAAAAAGGTGATTCATAAAAACTTTATAATTCAGTTTAACACTAAACGTGTTTCAAAACATGATCACATTTGTAAACCACCTCTGAGTAGGTTTATTTCGTTCTAAATTAGATCGACATACGCAAAATGGCGATCTTCCTCATTCTTCAGCTGATCGTAATGTACGAGATAACTTTCAGAATAAAAAAATTATGAATCAAATAAGAGTTTCAGCAATTACAGTAACTTTAAGACATTAGAATTTTACACTATCACAACAAATCTACGGTATGCAGCAACGAAACAAATCTAAAAACTGTGACAAGAAAAAAAGTGACAGATGCCGCGTCGTGTTATTTTTCAAGTCGCCAATTTTGTAAAGCTGACACTTTTCTTGTAGATGAAGTATGAAGGCCCATCTTTCAGATTTTCTTTGTGATGCCTACAGCCAAAACCTGAAGTCACAATGAAGTCATGCTTTGAAAAATACTTGTTTCCATTTTTGGTTCATTCGAAGTCGCAGTCGACATGAGTTTGACAGCTGGAGTGTCGAGAAACGTTCGGGAGGGGGCGTTTACCCGAACGCTTCCGAGCGTCTCCGAAAGTTGTCAAAAATCATGCAAAAACCCACAAAAACCTCAAAAAAATTCATAGACACCTAAATACCTACATAAATGTCGAGCATTTCGTATTTTTTCACACAGAAAAAGCTACCGGAAGTCTGTTTAAGCAGGATTCGGTAAACCAAAAAAAATAATGCACGTATTTCGCTAATGAATCACCTTTTTATTTATTTTGGTTTAGCGGGCTGGTACAAATTTAAATTGGTTTCTGAAAATCTCGCACTAAACAGGTATGGGCGGAATCTAATGAATAACACTGATAGTGTCGTGGCGCACAGGGCAAAAAGTGTTTTTTTTTTTTTTGCATTGTGTGGCTACATTGTGTGTTTACAACTTTTCTCTTCCGTCTGGCAGATGACGGCTGTGAGACGGAAATATTTTTGTCTCTTTCTACTTTGACGTGATATGATAAGTACAAGTTTTGCACATAAAAATGCTTTTTTTTTAATTTATTTTTTTATTAGACAAACAAACAGTTATACATGTAATATATGGGATAAACAACATAGTTATACAATTTCAAAAACCAGCAAAATTCTTTCGAGCAAATTCTTTTTACTAATAATGTTACATTGCTTCAAATTAACTGTATGTGTACAGATCACGTACAACGATGTCTATTTCACAAATTTCTTTTGCACAGGGTTGCTTCTCGATCTAAATCTAAATCTAAATCTAAGCTGCAAAGATATGTATCATTTGAGATTCATATTAAATGCATTCCCACAAGCAGACATGCATAATTTCGCGCTTACACATGTCGCATGTGGACCTACAATATAAAAAACCCAATCTCAAATGAACATAAGCCCTGCAACTCTTGCTGACCTTCCCTGAAGCAGGGGTGACATTGGCAAAGTGAACCATTTTTTACAGTTTGGGTGGTAAGCCGCATACCAACCTACATATCAGTCAAGGAATTGCTTCTCGATAACAGAAATATAATTTAAAAAAAGAGTTTAATATTTTCTGACTACAGCATGAGTTCTCAATATTTTTTGGGTGGCGACTTGTATCCAGTCGTTGTTCCGCTAGGGGTGGCCAGTACCTCTGTAGATGTTTTTCCACTTTATTTATTTGTTCACACTTTAACTGGCTGACTAAAACTTGCAGGGTTTATGTTGATTTGAGGTACGGTTTTTATTTGTAAATACACATTTAACATTTGTAAGCGCGAACTTACACGTGTTTGTTTGTGGGCATGGATTTGATACGAGTTTTGATTGTTAATATAGCTTCGCAACTTAGATTATAGATTATTACAGACTGTAACTGTAACTCTGTCGCCATTTTGCTAGGGGTGGCCAGAGCCTCTGCAGAGTTGCCTCATTTTCAATATCGATAGACTTTGGTCGTTTTGAATATCGCTTATTTGATCTTTGATAATCCATCATCTAAGTTAAAAAAATATATTTAATTTTAATTATTTTTTTAAATTATTTTTTATCTTAATTATAATGCTTAAACAAAATATATAACTTAAGAATTGCCACCACAAAAAAATATTGAAAAAAACGCGTTTTTTTACATTTTTAGCTTTTTTTTCGTGTGTGCTGTATTTTGGATTTTTTTTTTTTGCTTTTTACTTACAGAACTATACATTGTTTACGTTCAATACTCAACATTTTTTCAATAATGTCAATAGTTTTTGAGTAAATATGGAAAAACTGAAACTACTAAATGAATTAAATTTTAATTAAATCAAAGAACACAGTTTTTCCATATTTACTCAAAAACTATTGACATTATTGAAAAAATGTTGAGTATTGAACGTAAACAATGTATAGTTCTGTAAGTAAAAAGCAAAAAAAAAAATCCAAAATACAGCACACACGAAAAAAAAGCTAAAAATGTAAAAAAAATGCGTTTTTTTCAATATTTTTTTGTGGTGGCAATTCTTAAGTTATATATTTTGTTTAAGCTTTATAATTAAGATAAAAAATTAATAAACATGCTAGATTTTTTTCATTACTGTAACTATTTTGCTAAGACCATAAAGTGTAAGAAACAAAAACGGCAGATTTAGCTTTATAACACCCCTTAACAAGATTCACTGGCCATATTCAGTTGAAAGTCACATAAAGTATTGTTGGAAGTACCCAACGTAACATGTTATGTGTTGTATAGTTGGTGTCAGCTAACCGCGTGGTGTCTCCTCTGCACGCTCCTCTGCTGGTCCACTCAGAGGGTGTGGCGCGCCTCAGAGGGGCTGAGGGGACCCATATGGAGGGGAGCAGCTTGCTGTGGGCCGCAGACCAGGATGGTAACATGAGCCACTTTCCATTTTTAAATTGTTTGATTATTATTTCTGGTCCCTTTGCTCTACCTACATCTTAAAGGATATTTGAATTTATTTGGATAAATTCATAATTAGAAATAAGGATGTACATAGTCATGATACTAGAGGGAAAATGATCTAAGAAAATTAAAAGTAAAAACAGTGAAATATGACAGAGGAGTTGTGCACAGAGGATTTGATGAATATAATAAAGTGCCAGCGGAAATCAAGAAAACTAGCAACGCAACTAAGCTACACATAGTGTAACTTCTTGCCTGCGTTATCCCCGAAGGGGTCGCATGTGGCGCTTCGGGACCTATTTATTTTTACAGGTAAGGGGGCCGACCTCACACCAACCACTTTCAGTTGAAGTGGGGGTTTCCCAGCTCCCGGGGGGGCTGGTTCTCATTTCTTGTGAAGGCTGAGTAAACCTTTGAGATCGAACCCTTGCTCTCGGCATGGAATGCAAGCATTCTACCAATTGAGCTATCAACCTTTTTACGAGCTTGATCGCCGTCGCTACAAAGAAAAACTACAAGAAAACTAGTACCATTACAAAAAGTGGAAATCAAGAAAACTTTACCATTTACAAAGGTAAAGGGGACAAAAAAGACTGTCAGAACTTCAGACCAATCAGTCTACTCAGTATACCAGAAAAAGTCTTCTGTAAGGTGATTATAAAAAATGCTATTCTGGCTACTAGCAAAAGGGTTTCCGATATACAGTCCGGCTTTATGGCCGGTAGAGGCTGTGTTTATCAGATTTTCACTCTACGACAACTTGTTGAAAAACAATTGTCGGTAAGGGGGAAACTGTTCACGGCCTTTGTGGATCTGGAAAAAGCTTTTGACTCAGTGGACAGAGGTATGTTGTGGGATGTTTTGAAAGCATACGGAGTGAATGGAGCGCTCCTCAATGCGGTGCATGCAAACCATGAGAATAGTATGGCGTGTGTTTGTATTGATGGTGAGTATAGTGAATGGTTTAAAGTTTTTAAGGGTGTAAGGCAAGGATGTGTGATGAGCCCATGGCTATTTAACATAGTCATGGACAAGTGTGTTCGAGATGCTAGACTTGATGATTGTGGATTAATGATAGGGGAGAGTAAAGTGAGTGTTCTACTGTATGCCGATGATGCAGTGCTTGTATCTGATTCAGCAGTGGAATTGCAAACGATGCTAGAGAGCACACAGATTGATAGATTGAACGAAGCTTTCAAAGGTGATAATTTGAAGTTGAGTGCAAGAAAGACGAAAGTTTGGTTTTTGAAAAAGATGATGAATATTATGTGCATTTATGACCATGTTTTATATATTGGGTATAGTATTCAATTTCTTATAGAGTTTTGCTTAATTTCAGTTGTCCTACGCTCGGCCAACGGCTCGGTGGTGCTATCAGGGCGTGAGGGTGTTTTTTTGGAGCCCAAGTCTTTCCCAAAGGTGCTGACGAGTGGTGAGGGGCCCCTGGGGGGCGTAGGCACCCGGCACTACAAGCTGTGTGTTTGCATGCCACAGGGACGGCTGTTCAAGGTGGCTCAGGGAACTTGCGATCACATCAGCCTTCTGCCTCAACACAACCCATGCATTTAAATGCACTCTGTGGCAGATTTTTACTTTAATTCAGTGGCTTACAAACTGGGGGGCGCGAGAAATGTGTGTAAGTAGTATTAGTATGAAAAATAAAAAATAAAGCGTAGAAAGGGAGGCATTTTTTTTTTGTAGAAAGCAATTTTTGAAAATTGTGTGCCTAACCCCCCCCCACCCCCCGCTGACAGGAGTTTTACGGGTAAAATTAACTTTTGAAAATCGCGTGCCTACCCAATTTGATATATTTTGGTGGTGAATTTTCCAAAAAAAAATTAACGTAGAGAGGGAGGCGCGGTAGCATACAGTTTGGAAACCGCTGCTTTAGTTTATCTTGACCTGTACCTTTTTGGGGCCGAAGGGTCTTTTCAGACATAACACTTTCTGGCCGTATTGTCATACATACAAAATCCTCATACACTTTTTAATTCCGACCCGGCGCCGATAGAAAAAAACCACAGACAAACCGGGAAGAATGGTGTTCTTAGCCGCATAAAAAAGGGGATGTACCAAAGGGCCTTTTGTATATTTCTTCAATCCTCATCCTTCCTTTCTTCGTACAAAAGAATTTTTTCAAAATTTTTAGTCTGTTTTTTTTCAATGAAGATTGGCAATCGTCATAGCAATATCCACTGTCGATACTGCTGCATGTAGGAGGGGAATTATACTCATCCTAACCACTGTCTCGGGTCTTCAACTAAGATGTTCTCCTTCGGTTTGTAGCCGTCGTACCTGAAACGTACTTGTTTAGGAGCAAATATTGTCATTTCTCATATGTGGCCAAAACAATCAATTTTTGGCTCTTGATGGACATCAGTGCCCCTAGTGAAACATGCTGTCAATTATGAAAACTAAAACACTCTCTAGAAGTGTCGTCATCTATTCCATACATTTTTTATTTATGCAATCGAGGTGAATGTTACGCAATGTTTTATACTCAGGGCGCAGGAGTTTGCTTTGGACTTTGTATGGGAAAGAACCTCGGCATTTGTGGCTCGTGGAGAAAATATTTAAATTTCAAATTTTGTGGCGAATCCATGTGTATGTATAACCAATTCATACATTTTTTTATCTAATTTTCAACATGCTTACTATCTTTTTGTGAATGTCACTCACGTAGACACGTTGAAATCATATTATATAAGTAGATCAACAGAAATAAACTTAACATTAGATTAGCTTTGTTAACAATGTATCCTGGTTAAGATTGTTACTAATTACTTCTATTCAAATCATAACTGTTAAGAATTTAATTTGTTGATTAAAGTTAGAAATTGAGTTACCTGCCTGTAACAATGTTTTAGTTCAACATTTGCATCAGAACGTAGACTAATCTATAAACGGGAGTTTTAAAAATGAAATGCTACTTATGATTTTTGTGCACATCTGTTTGAATATATTAGGTCCTTACATATGAAATTGGCGTTCTGCCGTACTGGCCACTTTGATCTCAAATATCTTCTCTTTGGTTAGGAGTTCCAAATTCAAATTTATACAGCTATTTACTCATGTATTTTTGTTTTGAATTGGAATTCATTTGTTCGTTTCTCAATTGTTTTTTACTTTGCGTCACTCATTTTACAAAATGGAAAACTTGAAATATCGCGTTATTTACGAGTACAAGTTCCACCGTGGCACCAGTGTTGCAGAAACAGTTCAAGTATTAATGATGTGTATGGTGACAGTGTCGGAAAATAAAACACAGTGCTTTTTTGGTTCCAACGTTTTCGTTCTGGAAATTTCGGCCTGCAGAACAAGCCTCGTGGACGGCCGGGGACCGAAGTTGATAATGAGGAATTGAAGGCTATTGTGGGATTGTATCCATCGCAAACCACGTCCGAGTAAGCTGTAGGCTACGAAGTTAGTGATAAAACTATTTTAATTCACTTGAAGCAAATTGGAAAGGTGAAAAAGCCTGAAAGATGGGTACCTCACAATTTGGGTGAAGCAAATCAAGAAATACGTGTCAACTGCTGCGTTACATTACTCAACCGGCACATTAATGAAGGGATTTTAAATCGAATTATTACCTGTGAAGAAAAATGGATCCTGCACAATAATCTAAAGCGCTCATCGGAATGGTTGAACCTTGCCGAACCAGGCAAATCATGCCCCAAGCGAAAATTGGCTCAAAAAAGTTACTTGTGAGCGTGTGGTGGACTAATGCTGGTGTCGTTCACTACACCTTTCTTAAATCTGGTCAGACGGTTACGGCAGACGTCTATTGTCAGCAACTGCAAACCATGATAGAAAAGCTAGCTGCTTAACAACCGAGGCTGGTCAAGTGCTCTAGCCACAGCTGTTTCATGACAACGCTAGACAACACACTACACCACAGACGGCCACCATATTAGAGGAGCTTCTATTGGAATGTTTAAGACATTTCCCGTACTCTCTGGACCTTGCACCAACAGATTATCATTTTTTTTCGAAATTTGGATAACTTCTTGCAAGGGAAACAAATCAACTCCGATGGGGCAGTCCTAACCGCCTTGAAAGATTGTATTGATTGCCATCCGAATGGTTATTTTCGTAAAGGGATCAATTAACTACCTATGCGATGGCAAAAGTGCATAGATAGCTATGGTACATCTATAATCTAAGTTGCAAGGATATATATATATTTTTTTATTTTTTTTATTCAGGAAAAAAACAACAAATTTCTTCGGGTAATTACAATAACATCAGTAGAATAATTAATAATTGAAAAAATTGTCTTTACATTTTCCGTTAATAACAATAATAATAATAACAATAACAAAATCTTTGAATCTTCAAAATGCAATTGACACTTTCATAAATAAAAATATCAACATACAGGCACACATACACACTTCCATACATCCACACATCATGCGCACACTTAATCAACTACGTGTTAAATATATTCATTTAAAGCTCTCGGATGTATGCCCACAAACCAACACGTGTAGTTCCCGCTTACAAATGCTGAATGTGTACTTAAAAATAAAATCCAAACCTCAAATGAACATAAGCCCCACAACTTTTGCCGACCTTCCCTGACATAGGGGTGACATTGGCAAAGTGAACCATTTCTTACAGTATGGGTGGTCAGCCTCATACCAACCTATAAGTCGAGGAATACATACTTTGATCAAATAAATATATTAGATTAATAAACCTCCCATACAAAACGCCAATTTCATACGTAAAGACCTAATATTTTGCCTTATTCATAAAAAGATTTAAATTTTAAAACTAGTTTAAATAATTTTTCTCATACAAATAAGTGGGTTTAAGTATAATTTCAGGTTCAACCAATCTAATGAATAAGATCGATGTAGTCTTAATTACATACTCTTACGGGGCTATTCTTAGACATTTTAATCGTCGGTTGAGCCCACGCTTTGACAAACTAATGGTGCTTGAGCTGGAAGTTTCATCAGCACGGTCATTCTTACCTACCGAATTTTGTAATATTTGTATGAAGACAAATGCTGTTCAGTTGCGGCCATCTATTGACAGGTCTTTATACAAATGCAACATTAGTTTGTCAAAGCGTGGGCTCGACCGACGACTAAAATGTCTAAGAATAACCCCCTTAGTTTTTTATTATTTCCTCATCATCCTGATGCAAAGTAACTTAGTGTTAAAATAGAGAGAAAATTTATATGTATCTTAATGTGTAAGCTTTTGTACAATATTTTTTATTATTATAATAAAGAATGATTTTTTCACTGATTCCTGCAATAAGCTAACAAAAAAAAGAAATGACTACATTCGGGAAGCTTGCTTCTTTGCTCAAACAAAATATCCCAAACCATCACAAGCAAATCAAAGAAAACCTCACCTGTCAAACCAGACAACTGTCAAAGCATGATAAATCTGACTATAGATTCATCTCAAAACGCATTTACAATTGAAAAATAAAGATCATTATAAAAGTCTGATTATTTTGAAAACAAAAAAAAAACTGTATTAGTCAAACAATAAAATTGTAACAAAGATAAATATAAAAAATACAATTTAAGCATATTTACATTTCTTTCAAGTCCTCGATTGTGGATTCGTTGTACCTGAAATTAAAAACATTAGAAAAACATTAGAAAACCATGAGTATCATTTTCAGGTTTAGTTGAGTACTCTATTCTTTTCTTGGTCAAACTTATTGTCTCTTTTAGACCTTTCTACGTAAGGTAGGTTGTGATCTCCGCTGGAGCTGTAGTCTGCCATCTGTGGTCTTAGCAGCAAGTCTGGTGAGAAGGTTTTTATGAAATAAATCCAACAGTCCACCTTGCCTTCCTTGCCATCACTGAAACAAGAGATACAAACTTATTGTCTCTTTTAGACCTTTCTACGTAAGGTAGGTTGTGATCTCCGCTGGAGCTGTAGTCTGCCATCTGTGGTCTTAGCAGCAAGTCTGGTGAGAAGGTTTTTATGAAATAAATCCAACAGTCCACCTTGCCTTCCTTGCCATCACTGAAACAAGAGATACAAACTTATTGTCTCTTTTAGACCTTTCTACGTAAGGTAGGTTGTGATCTCCGCTGGAGCTGTAGTCTGCCATCTGTGGTCTTAGCAGCAAGTCTGGTGAGAAGGTTTTTATGAAATAAATCCAACAGTCCACCTTGCCTTCCTTGCCATCACTGAAACAAGAGATACAAACTTATTGTCTCTTTTAGACCTTTCTACGTAAGGTAGGTTGTGATCTCCGCTGGAGCTGTAGTCTGCCATCTGTGGTCTTAGCAGCAAGTCTGGTGAGAAGGTTTTTATGAAATAAATCCAACAGTCCACCTTGCCTTCCTTGCCATCACTGAAACAAGAGATACAAAATTATTCAAATAAATATTGCTTTCTACTAAAGTTAAGAACCAAAAATTCTAATAAAAACTGTTTTATTTTAACTCTATTATTAATTTTATTTTAACCTTTGTACCTGAAGATGATCAAGAGATCGAAAATGTTCCTATATATTAATTAAATTCATGATAGCGTGAAAATTAAAAAGTGTTTTATTAAAGTTTTTGGTTCTATAAACTTCAGTAAAATCAATTAATATGAATTTTCAGTGTTAACGCAAAAACCACACAAAATGTATAAAATAAACACATTCCCATTAAATCAATAATATAAATGATAGATCATTAGCTACAGCAAAGAAATGCCTATTGGTTTGTTCTAACAAAAGCCACAATAGTGATTCAGTCTCTCGTCTATTATGTCGGGAGAATAAGTTATAAAAGACTTGTGTGCTAATGAGATGCCTACAGGTCAAGGCCCAGCCAGGAGACCTCCCAAAAGGCAGAAAGATAGCTGGATGTCTTCATCTCAAGATCCGTGAACTTTTGTGAATTACAGATCAAAAGATCTCAGATTGGGATTTAAAGCCCTGATGTTAAGAGGAAGTTATAGATACACGAAATTCGTAAAAAGCTAGATCTGTTGATAAATGTCGTAACTAAATAAGGTCAGCACTTTTTTTATAATGTTTTACTTTGACTGTGCTCCGACAGATGTGCTAGCTAAAATATTAATATTTTTTGTCTACATATAATATATTTTAGATTGTTCCACACTATGACGACCGAACTAACACATGTATATCTCGTCCGTTGGCATAGTGCTAAAAGTATAAAATTCTAAATCGACGTCATATATTTGAAAGAGATATTTTTTCTTCATCAATATCCAGAATATCCAGAGTCATAATAAAAGGAGAGCCTGTATGAAGAAGGTGATGACTCTGGAGAAATGAAAGAAGTGTGTAAGGACAGAAAGAAATGGCGGTTAATCTGTGATGTGTTGGCGGCTAGGGTTTTTTTAAATTGAAATTTGTTTTCTGTTAGTTTTTGATGTCCATACACATGTATTATAATTTAGTGATTTTAAAAATGTAATTTGTCATGTATGTTCGTTGACTTATAGGTTGGTATGCGGCTGACCACCCATACTGTGAAAAAATGGTTCACTTTGCCAATGTCACCCCTGTCTCAGGGAAGGACGGCAAGAGTTGCAGGGCTTATGTTCATTTGAGATGGGTTCTTATAATGTAGGTCCACATGCGGCATGTGTTAGCGCGAAATTATACATGTCTGCTTGTGGGAATGCATTTAATATAAATCTTAAATGGTATATATCCTTGCAGCTTAGATTAGATTAGATTAGATCAACTAGAAAATTAGATTATTATAGAACCGCATGCAAGAAACATGTTTTTATCACTTCAACATGATATTTCAGACAGTGTTCCTGTTAACATATATAATTTCAAGGGAAAAATACTTTCCAAAATGTGTGAGCAGAACAACCATGACATTTCTATAATAATAATCTATAATCTAAGTTGCAAGGATATCGCACGTTTAATAATAAAGAGCAATAACTCGAAAAACAAAAATGTTGGGAAATCACGTTTGAAGTTCAGACAACCAGTACAACTTGTATGGGATGAAAAAGGCAGCCGATGTTTTATCTCGGTCATCTTCGTCCAAATTGAACGGCTGTCGCATTCTACACATTCTTCTCGCATTGTTCTTGCGTTATATTACAAAATCTCGATTTTCCCAATTTTCGAGTTATTTCTCTTTATTATTAAGCGTGCGATATATTCATTTAAAGCTCTCAGATGTATGCCCACAAACCAACACGTGTAGTTCGCGCTTACAAATGCTGAATGTGTACTTACAAATAAAATCCAAACCTCAAATGAACATAAGCCCCACAACTTTTGCCGACCTTCCCTGACACAGGGGTGACATTGGCAAAGTGAACCATTTTTTTTACAGTATGGGTGGTCAGCCTCATACCAACCTATACCAACCATATACCAATTATACCAACCTAACTGTAGAATTTAAAAATAATATTTTAATACAAGACAATGACATAATTGCCCTCACAGAGACATGGTTAAACGCCTCTGTCCCGTCACCTCAACTCTTTGATGGCAGGTACAATGTACACAGGCGTGACCGCGGTACCCGTGGGGGGGGGCGTTTGCTTAGCAATAAAAAATACGCTTGCTTCACAAAGAATGCCCAGCATGGAGACGGATGGCGAGCATCTGTGGGTGAAAGTCACTAAAAAGTTCACCCCTGTTTACATATGCGTCGTTTACTTCCAGTGCCGGGAAGGAGAACAAGAGTCAATTTTTTTTGAAAATTTTGATAAGAGTGCCCCAGCGATGAGCGGTCGTAGTGTAATTGTAATCAGGGATTTTAATATGAACAGTGTGAACGATTTAACGAGACTGGAGTTATTGTGCTTCACAGAAGGGAATAGTTTTACCCAAATAAATGAAATCAAAAACAGCTATGGGAACATTTTAGACTTAGTGATGAGCAACTGTAAATTAACATGTACTGTGGAGCGTAGTGAAGAACCGATGGTGTCTGAAGATAGACACCACCCCACACTATTGGTAACAGCGCGCCCGCGAGCTGCGCCTCTGTTTGGGGAGGCGAAGCGGCCGCCACCACACCAACACAGCCAGCCCACGCACACAGATACACAAGACAAACAGTGCCATTATTCGTTAAATAATTATATTAATTCTAACATTAATTTTAAATTATTAGATGTAGATAGATGTAATAATATTATTAGAGTGTATGATTGGTCTCAAATGTATAAAATGACCGATAGTAACTTAATTTTAAAATATTTTTACACTGTGATTTATAAATTTTTTGATTTGTGTGCTCCTAAAAAAAGGAGACCATGTACAGGTAGGACTTATCCAATATGGTTTTCTCAAAGAATAATTGCAGACTTGAGATCTAAGAGACATCTGCATAATGTATACCTGAAGAATAAAACCAAGAGTAACTATATTAAATTTAAAGAGAAACGCACTCAACTCAAGTCTGACATTGCTCATGCTCATAAGTCCTATCTAGAGAATATTCAGTCTGGAGTCGGAAATGGCTCAAGGGAATTTTGGAGGTATGTCTCATCACTGAAAAAAGACAGCACTGTGAAGTATACATTGGCAGATGGGGATGAGATCACGACTGATCCTCAATTAGTCTGCGAAAGATTCTCAGACTATTTTCAATCTGTCTACAGTTCCCTGGTCCCTGAGTTAGATGTGGAAGTCATCCTTAATAACTCGCCTCTCTGTAATACCAACAGTATTGGAATTGAGCATTTTACGTTGGAAGAGGTACAAACCTGTCTGCTCAACATTAACCCAAACAAAGCAGCGGGCCCTGATAAAATTCCACCAGGCGTAATAGCAGCCTTATCCAATACTGTAGCTGAACCATTAAGGTTTATTTTAAATCTGTGTGTTGAACAATATGAATTTCCTCAATTTTGGAAGTTAACAAGAGTCATTCCCATACACAAAGCAGATACAAAAACAGATGTCTGAAACTATAGACCTATCTCTATCTTATCGACATTTGCAAAGATCTTTGAAAGTTTAATTCATAAAAACTTACTGATTAACATTAAATCACGTATTACCATTCATCAACATGGCTTCCTACCAAAGAGGTCTACAATTTCCAATCTTCTCACATTAAGTGCAGAAATAGCCGAAAATCTGGATTCTCAGCACCAGACTGATGTGGTATATATACGGACTTTTCTAAAGCACAGGGTAGACCATGACGTCCTACTCAAGAAAATGCACGTATTTGGATTAAGTAAATCTCTTCTCTTACTTGTCGCATCATATTTACGAAATAGACAACAATATGTTGATATTAATGGCTATACATCATTGACAGTTCAACCACTTTCTGGAGTCCCGCAAGGATCCAATTTGGGCCCACTGGCTTTCCTCATATTTGTTAATGACGTTGTTGGCATCATAAAACATAGTTCGTGTCTATTATACGCAGATGACTTGAAGGTCTATACAAAGATTATAGACACTCAATCTAAAATCTAAATCTAAATCTAAGCTGCAAAGATAAATGATGATAGATAGATGCTGCGTAAAATAACAGGAGGACTTGAACGCATTAGCAATTTGGGCTGAGCAAAACAAACTCTTCCTAAATTTTAAGAAATGCATTATCATGTCCTTCACTAAATCTCATATAGGTGGGCAAATAACTCGTGTGACCTCATTTAGGGATCTGGGAGTTGTCTTTGATCCCGAACTGAATTTCTCTGACCATATGACGCAGTTGACGACCGAATGCTATCGGCTTCTGGGTTTTGTTATTAGACTCTGTAAACAGTTTACAGAGCCCAGGGCGATGGCGGATGTCTTCAGCTGTGTCGTTCGATCTAAATTAGAGTACGCTGTTGAGGTGTGGACACCTCATCAGCGGAAGTACATTAATATGTTAGAACAGCTCCAGAAGAAGTTCCTGAGGTACCTCCTCATGAGAACGCAGGGAAACTACCCTCAGTTCATGCACCATGAGGACCTGCTGCGGGAAACTGGCTTCAGGAGCTTAGAAACTAGGCGCAACGGGACCCTGATGGTGCTCACTTATAAAGTCATCAATGGTTTAATAGACAGTCCCACCCTGTTGGAGGGTTTCAGGTTGTTTGTACCAAATTACTATAATTGGGGGCGAGGTCAAGATCTTTTTCATGTACCAATGAGCCGCACCGATGTCTTGGCACAGCATCCTTTAACTCGGAGTGTCAAACTCATTAACGAGTCAAAAATAGATATATTTCAATATAATGTAGACACCTTCAAAAGTATGGAAAAAGAGTTCCTCCCAGCTTGTTGATGGCTGTGAGGGTGCACTGTAATTAGGGCAACCTGTTGTGCACCAACAAAAAAAAAACAAAAAAATGTCAAGGAAGAACATTTCATTACAATAAAATAGGTATTGCTGTATGTAAAATAGGTGAGGCTGTGAAAGTGAAGAAAAAATGTTACAAAAAGTGGCTGAACGACAGGAATGATAGAAAGCTAGAAGATGAATATAAGATAGCCAAGCGAATGGCGAAGATTGTAATTAATGAAAGCAAAGCGAATGAATAGAGAAAGATTGATGAAAAAAAAAAACAAGTTTCACCGACAGTAGGAAGGAATTCTGGAGGTGGGTCAGTGCTAATAGGAATAAAGATTCCGCATTGACCACCCCAGGAGTCAAAAGTGCTGTCGGTGAGATGGTATGGGAGAATGATGAAGTATGTAAGAGATGGAATGAATACTTTGAAGGGATTTTTGGTCGGGGCGAAAGAATTTTGTTTACAAAAGTGACAGAAGAGAATGGATTTAGGATTTTGAAAGAAGAAATAAAAGTATCTATTGAATTGTACATTAAGGCTTTCACGGCCGGCACTTGACATAATCTTATGGGTTGTGTAGCCGTGTTCTATACGGAAGTTTGTTTCACTTTTTCCGGACGTTTCGCCCATTATCTGCGATGGGCCTCCTCAGCGTGTTTTTCAGGCGTTCTGATCTCCTTAGCGCGGAACTGTCAACGGCTTGTGGGTTGGTTATCGTTGTGTTTATGTCATGGATCTGGAAGAGGGGTCCGCCATTGTATCCTAACAGCGCATGCGCGTCTTCAACGTCGTTATTGGACCGCGATGACGTCACCGCAACATGATTGGTGCTCGTCAGAATCACTTCGTCTTGATTGGGTATTGAGCCCATGGCTATTTAACATAGTCATGGACAAGTGTGTTCGAGATGCTAGACTTGATGATTGTGGATTAATGATAGGAGAAGGCAAAGTGAGTGTTCTACTGTATGCGGATGATGCAGTCCTTGTATCTGATTCAGCAGTAGAATTGCAAACAATGCTCTCTAGATTGAACGAAGCTCTGATAGGTAATTATTTGAAGTTGAATGCAAGTAAGACGAAAGTTTTGGTTTTTGAAAGAAATGAAGAAAATAGGAACTATTAATTTAGAATCAATGGATTGCACGTTGATGTGGTAGATGGTGATGAGTTTGTATACTTGGGATGTAAGTTTGAAAAAGATGGAAGAATGACAGGCGAACTTGAAAGAAGAATAATGAAGGGCAGGTGTGTACTGGGTGCCACAGCTTGTATCGCCAAAAATCAAAACATATCTAAAAATGCTCGTTTGGCGGTACACAGTGGCATACTTTTACCCACCTTGATGTATGGAAGTGAAGCCTGGACGGTGAGTGAAAGTGAAATTAGTAAGGTCCATACTGTTGAAATGGACTTTCTAAGAAGTATGATTGGGAAAAAACGGAGTGACAGGGTGAGGAATGATTTTGTAAGAGAAGAATGTGGTGCGAGAGAAAGTGTGAAAGTGAAGATTAAAAGAAGTTTGTTAAGATGGTTCGGGCATATGGAGAGAATGAATGAGGAAAGACTGACGAAGAAAGTACATGTTGGTAGAATAGATGGATGTCGTGGTAGATGAAGACCGAGAAAGGTATGGATGGACCAAATATCCGAAATTGCGAATGAATGGAATATCCAGAGTCATCATAAAAGAAGAGCCTGCATGAAGAAGGTTATGACTCTGGAGGAAATGAAAGAAGTATGTAAGGACAGAAAGAAATGGAGTTGATCTGTAATGTTGGCGGCTAGGGTTTATTAAAATAAAATTTGTTTTATGTTTTAAGTTTTTGATGTCCATGTATATTATTATTTATTGATTTAAAAAATGTAATTTGTCGTGTATGTTCCTTGACTTATAGGTTGGTATGCGGCTGACCACCCATGCTGTAAAAATGGTTCACTTTGCCAATGTCACTCCTGTTACAGGGAAGGACGGCAAGAGTTGCAGGGTGTATGTCCATTTGAGATTGGTTTTTATGTTGTAGGCTCACATGAGGCATGTGCAAGCGCGAACTTGTACATGTCTGGTTGTGGGAATGCATGTATTGTGAATCTCCAATGCAACATATCTTTGCAACTTAGATTAGATTAGATTAGATTGCAAGTCTTGGCATATTACTTGTACAAATAAGTAGGTTCCAATTATACCAATACTAACCCTACACTATCGAATGAGTACTTAGATTCCACTTCATCTTAGATGTTATATTATATGTAATGAAATACATTACTACTTATTTAAAGCTTTGATTGCTATAAAAACCACTGGTTTAAATTGTACACTTTAATTTGAAATAAATAAAAAAATGTATCTCAAAACTAACTGTCAATATTATTTTTAAATATTTGATTTGTTCTGTTTTGGAGCTTGAGTATTGACTAGCTAGAGCAGGCCTGGCCAACCCAAATTGCACCCCGGGCCGCATTGATGGCCTAAAATTTCCCCAAGGGCCACACAAACCTGTCGCTACCCCCCCCCCCCTCCACGACAATGTTTTTGCAGGATTTTTTTTTTCAAAATTGCACCCCCATATTACGCATTAACGCTTAAATGTGTTGCCGCTGCAACTCAAATCGCTGAAAAATATCTCTAGTCCAGTCAAAATAATAGTGTTTTTACTAGGAAAGTTCTGGGGTAGTTTTGATTTCAAAATTGTACAAATTTAACGGCAATAAAGTTCTAAAATAAAAATATATACAAATACATAATTTAAAAAAATCATCACGCGGGCCGCACGTAAAGGCGTCGCGGGCCGCATGCGGCCCGCGGGCCGCGGGTTGGCCAGGCCTGAGCTAGAGTGAGTATTAGAAATTTGCAGTTGTATTGTATGTAATTTGGATTTTGGAGCGACACACAGACTTGGAGGGAATAGCGGGCGTGGAGACAAGAATATATTATTATTATTACGCCTTATTATTTTTGTGGATGTCAGACGATAGGGAAAATCGCAAAAACGTCTGTACACAAAATTCAATATGGTATCACATTATCATTGATTTCTTCTGGCGGAAGCCTGAATGCAATTTTTATATTCATTCTGAGAATTTGACTAGTACCTACACAACAATATGTATCTAATCTAATCTAATCTAAGTTGCAAAGATATGTTACATTGGAGATTCACATTACATGCATTCTCACAACCAGACACGTACAAGTTCGCGCTTGCACATGCCTCATGTGAACCTACAACATAAAAACCAAATCTCAAATGGACATACACCCTGCAACTCTTGCCGTCCTTCCCTGAGACAGGGGTGACATTGGCAAAGTGAACCATTTTTACAGCATGGGTGGTCAGCCGCATACCAACCTATAAGTCAAGGAACACACACACACGACAAATTACATTTTATACATCACTAAATAATATACAAAATATCCATTTACAAATAAAACAAATTCCAATTTAATAAACCCTAGCTGCCAACATTACAGATCAACTCCATTTCTTTCTGTCCTTACATACTTCTTTCATTTCTTCCAGAGTCATAACCTTCTTCATGCAGGCTCTTCTTTTATGATGACTCTGGATATTCCATTCATTCGCAATTTCGGATATTTGGTCCATCCATACCTTTCTCGGTCTTCCTCTACCACGACATCCATCTATTCTACCAACATATACTTTCTTCGTCAGTCTTTCCTCATTCATTCTCTCCATATGCCCAAACCATCTTAACAAACTTCTTTTAATCTTCACTTTCACACTTTCTCTTGCACCACATTCTTCTCTTACAAAATCATTCCTCACCCTGTCACTCCGTTTTTTCCCAATCATACTTCTTAGAAAGTCCATTTCAACAGTATGGACTTTACTAATTTCACTTTCATTCACCGTCCAGGCCTCGCTTCCATACATCAAGGTGGGTAAAAGTATGCCACTGCGTACCGCCAATCGAGCATTTTTAGATATGTTTTGATTTTTGGCGATACAAGCTGTGGCACCCAGTACACACCTGCCCTTCATTACTCTTCTTTCAAATTCACCGGTCATTCTTCCATCTTTTTCAAACTTACTTCCCAGGTATACAAACTCATTTACGACATCAACATTCATTCCATTAATTTTAAATTCATAATTCATACTTTCATCATCTCTTTCAAAAATCAATACTTTCGTCTTACTTGCATTCAACTTCAGATGGTTACCTAACAAAGCTTCATTCAATCTAGAGAGCATTGTTTGCAATTCCACTGCTGAATCAGATACAAGAACTGCATCATCTGCATACAGTAGAACACTCACTTTGCTCTCTCCTATCATCAATCCACAATCATTAAGTCTAGCATCTCTGACACACTTGTCCATGACTATGTTAAATAGCCATGGACTCATCACACATCCTTGCCTCACACCCTTATAAACTTCAAACCACTCGCTATACTCACCATCAATACGAACACATGCCTTACTATTTTCATAGTTGGCATGCACCGCACCTAGGAGAGCCCCATTCACTCCGTATGCTTTCAAACCATCCCATAACATACCTCTGTCTACTGAGTCAAAAGCCTTTTCCAGATCTACAAAGGCCGTGAACAGCCTCCGCCTCACCGACAATTGTTTTTCAACAAGTTGTCGTAGAGTCAAAATCTGATCAACACATGTATGCTAAATAATAATATAATTGAGAGATGAAACTTCCCACAACACATACCTACTCGTAGACGTCATCCTGTGTGCATCCACTGGCAAATTAGGGCTACCAAAAGCCAAAGAATATGAGATTGGCGGTCCACAATGGCATATTGGTTCAGACATTGATGTATGGAAGTGAGGCGTGGACACTTTTTTTTTTTTTTTTAAGAAAATCCTGTGCGGGAGACTCCCTAGATTCTAAAGACTCTAGGGGTCTATGACACTTGTTGTAGTGCCGCAGAGGTGTACGAGCTTGGTCGTCGCTACAAAGCGCCAATACTCAAGCAAGACCCAGTTGCTGTAAGGCTGGATGGACCGATGGTGACCGGTCATTGGTAAAGGTTTATGAATTTTTAACCCAGCGAAGAGCACATTCGAAATATAAATGGTATATTTTTGTGCTCCGCCGGGATCCGAATCCACAACCTTCCATTTACGAGTCCGAAGTGTTGCCACTACGGACTACGGACCGGTCCAAGATGCCAACGACACGCGGTGTACCTGAGCGGTTACCTATCCAAGCACTGACCACGCCCAATGTTGCTTAACTTCGGTGATCTATGGGAACCGGTGCTTTCAACATGGCTAACGTCGTTGACATAATGAATGTGAGCTGAGTAAAGTATGTACGGTTGAAATGGCTTACCTTAGAGCAATGGCTGGAAAGACACTGAATGATAGAGTATGTAATGATTGGGTGATGAACGAGTGTGATATAAAAGAGAATATGAGAATGAAAGTACAAAAAAGTACGATGAGATGGTTCGGAGATCTCGAGAGAAAGGATGATGAACGACTAACGAAGAAAGTGTACAAAGGAAATGTCAGAGGAAAGCGCAGAAGGGGAAGGCCGAGGAAAGAATGGTTAGACCAAATAGGTGAGATTGTGAAAAAATGGAATCTGCAGAGTGAGAATAAGAGAAGAGTATGTATGAAAAAGGTGATGAATATTGAGGAAATGAAAGTGGTTTGTAAGGGCAGAAAAAAGTGGAGGCGCATCTGCGGAGGTACCGGCCACCCCTAGTGCAACGGTGGCAGGATAGAGTACAGGACAGTACTCAAAAACATGCTTTGAAGTTAAATAAATAGTTTGAGACATAATGTTTATTTATTGTTTTGCAATCACGGAAAATACAAAAGCACTTATCAATATTTATCCTAAATTTTGATTTATGAATAAAAGTATGTTTGTTCAACCCTGAAAATGAAAACAAGCCAGGAAACAAAACAAGCATTATTTTACTCAATATGGCAGGTGTTTATGTCGCTAGAGCTATAATAATACTTTTGCTATTATTATTGTTATTCAATGGCATGGCTCGGATTATTACACGTTTGTACATGTTTGTGTATGATACATCTCTGTATCTATGAATAAATCAATGGCTACACTCAATGGTATCTATGGTATGTATGGAGACACCAATTGTCAAGCAAGACCCAGTTGCTGTAAAGCTGGATGGACCTTTGGTGACCGGTCATTGGTAAAGGTTTTTCGTCTACACGACATTTGGACTTTTCGATCAACGGCATTTCAGTCACATACAGATGTGCTCCACAAAATATCTTAGAAAACCTGGTCGTTAACAAACTATTTTTAGATCGGTGTTATAGCCGCGGGGAGCAAGACATGTTATTTGGAACCGGATAACGCTGGTTCGAATCCCGCGACGATAACTTCGACCCTGGTTCAACAGATGCCGTTGCATGCACACAAGCTTCTGCTTTCGCATGAAGACAACTGGCCAGGCAAAATAGGTTGGTGGATTGCATTCCTTTCCACAAATCTATTTAATTAAAAAAAAAAAAAAATTCACAATTGGTTATTTCGACAATTAAAAAAAAAAGGCTGATTTATTTGGTGAGCGTTGTTTTTGTGCATCTCACCTCAAGAGCCCTCTGCGAGCTTGGTCGTCGCTATAGAAATTGCCAATTCTTAGGCAAGACCCAGTTGCTGTAATGCTGGATGGACCTTTAGTGACCGGTCTTTGGGAAAGGTATATGATTTTTTTCACCAAGCAAAGAGCATATTTGAAAATATAAATGGTATTTTTTTTTGTGCTCCGCTGGGATTCGAGCCCACAACCTTCCATTTACGAGTCAGAAGTGTAAATCTCTAGACTACGGACCGGTTGAATACAATATTGTATATGACCGAAATGTCATTGACCAAAATGTCGTTGACCGAAAAGTCGTTGGCCGAAAAGTCGTGTAGACAAAGTGTCGAGTGACCGATTTGTCTATGGCCGAGTTGTCTTTGGTCGGGTTGTCGTTGACCGATTTGTCTATGACCGAAATGTCGTTATCCGAAAAGTCGTGTGGACGAAATGTTGTGTGACCGATTTGGCTATGGCCGAGTTGTCGTTGGACGAATTGTCTTTATCGATATGTCGTGGAATCCTGAAAATGAATACAAAATTATATTATTATCGACGCAACATGTTCTTCATGTCTCTTTTCCGTCGTACCGTCAACATATATCGGAATTTTTACGCGTATTTTGTCTATTTTATTTACACATATACCTATTGCATATTTTATACGTATATAATATATGAATATAATATGTATGCATGTGTCCCGATCGGTCTTCAAGAAAGCGGTTTTTTCTTTGTCGGCCTAATCATCAAATTGGGTAGGCCAACGCCATCTGTGTAAAAAATAGAAAATTAACAAAAATAGAAAATTACAAGAGGCCTTTACATGTTACCTCTTTTTGTTAGACAAATGAGATATGTACGAAAACAATTAAAAACATTTGTTTTACTTAACCACGATGTGATTTTTGCGGAAAATGATCAGGAGGAACTGAAAACGCGTACAAAAAAATATTACGTTAACACATTTTCAAAAAATTTCATAACTCAGTAAATAAGTAAAAAATGAATTTTCGAAAATCGTGTTAATTTAACTGAATAAATACTTTAAAATAAAAATTGCTTTGTTATAATTCACATGAGTTTATTTTTGGACACGACCAGTTTCGGGAGAAGCAGTACCTTCCATCAGATGGGAGGTACTGCTTCTCCCGAAACTGGTCGTGTCCAAAAATAAACTCATGTGAATTATAACAAAGCAATTTTTATTTTATTGTATTAAAATGAACTTTCACAATGTTACTGCTGAAAATCTAAATAATAGAATAAATACTTAATCGAAAAATGAAATATTTGTCATTGAAATATTTATGAATAACAAGTGAGTCGCGCTGGAAAGTAAGCATTTTTTAAATGGTTGTTGGCATATTACCAGCTGATTTGAAGGAAAAAAAAAACCAATTCTTTTAAAAATATATCAGTTCACAATCAGCCGCCGAGCGAGGAACATCGTTAGCTGTAAATCTACAGCGTCACCAAATGCGTGTTCACGATGTGTTCCAGTAACCTGAGTGACTAAATTAAAAATTAACACAGATTAATAAACAAAAAACAAAAAAAGAGAAGATGACGAGAGCAAACAAAGAAATGAAGGAAGAAATCATGGAAAAAAAAATTGCCGATATAAAAGAAGAATTAAATGGGCAATTCAAGGACTTAAGAGGGTGCTAGGAAATTTCTCGAAAACACAGTTTTTGACGTGGTTTTTTTTCAATAAATATGGACAAATATAAAATTTTGATAACTTTAAGTGTTAGTTAAACATTTCATTTGCAATATGCATCAAATAATATATGTCTATAAACGCTTTTATTACTTGAAAAAATAAAAATTACCAACACCTTCTTGCGGTAAGTGGAAAACATACAATTTTTGAACCAGTTTTTCTGTAAATTGGTGGTATTTTGAAATCTAAAAAAAAATTACAAATATACTTTATATCCTGTTTTAGTTCGTGGTGTGATTTAAAATGTGATTCAGATTAAGAAAACTGGAATAAAACAAAAAATCTAGAAGCAAAAACTTTAAAAAAAGTGTGTATTGTATCTCCAAATAAAATCTCAAAAAATCGTTTTTTGTGACCAATAATTTTCAAATATTAAAAAATAGAATCTTAAGTTTACTTGTAATTTTTTTCAAATTTTATTTTTCATAAGATCTATTTATTTTATAATTTTACAAATGGCTTTATATTTCATGTTTTTCCTATTATCTTCCATTCGCTCTCAGGAGCTCGCCGAAAGCGGACCTATACTGCCCTGCTAAGAAAGAAGGCAGTAACTGATTTTTTTTCGATATTGAGCTATATATGTATTTCCATGTTTTAAATGACGCTGAATCCAATAAGCTAAGTAAAAAAGCTGTATCTCCTATGGTTACTGAGATATAAGCACGCAGACTAGCAGTAAGTGTATTAAAAATCATACAATTCCTAAACAAAAGAGCAGTAAGTACGGCTGCCCAATCAAAAGAGCAGTAACTGTTGCAAGATACTGCTCTTTTGCTTAGTGAAACACAGATACTGCCGTTATGCTTGGTATACCTAAAACAGCTGTTATTAGATACTGCTTAGTTCTGCTAAACTGTCAGTGTGTTTTTGAGGTTATATGAGTGATCTCAAGCACAGAATAAGATTTCAAGTGATCTTATGAGTGTTTAATACTTAAGTTGTGAGTTATTTTGAGTGAGTCAGTGTTTAGAAAAGTTATACTGTTAAAATATGTCGAGTTTTAGCAAGTTTTCATCAAGAACTAAACTCCTTGTACAGAGAGGTTTGAAGTTAGCCAGTTATAGTTCAGAACATGTGAATGTGCATCAATCTGATGACAGTTCAACTACTGAAACTGTTTTTCCATGTTCAATTAGGCCTACTGCTGATATTGCTGTGCCAGACTCTAAAAAAATCGATCTAACTGAGCCTACAGCATCAAATGAAATAGGCCTAAACGTTCCTGATGAAAATGAGCCTAGGCCTGCTAAAATATTTGATGTTAATAGTGTAGATCTTGTACATAACAATGCCAGCCCAACCCCAGCACTAAGTGAACAGTCTATTTTTCTTGTGGGTAATGACCTTTTAGTGTATAACGAAGGTGATGATATTGCTAATCGTGTGGAAGTGGACATAGTTTATGAATACCCGCAGCCCAATGTTTTTGAAGACCTATCTCTTGTTGAAGTAGGCCTAGGCCTAGAAGATTTTTTTACAGCCGATGTTGCATTACAGCAGCAAGAAATCACAGAAACTAGGCCTAATTTGGGTCAAGATATCAATTTAGAAGAACAAACATTTGATCATATTGGTATCGGGGAAGAGATAGATGGAACCAATAATAGTGAACCAACCCGTAAAAGAAAGAAAAGCCAATTATCAAAACAAGAATGGAAAAAAGTTAAAGTTGAAAATTTAAAAAAGAAACACACTGTTCAGCCTCCTTGTGATAATTGTAAGAAGAAATGCACAAATAAAATATGCGAAGATCGGAGAAATAATTTAAATATGCAATTCTGGGCTATTGAATCTTATGAAGACAGAAGGTCATATATTTTTAATTGCTGTGAAAGATTTGATGTGAAAAAAAGAACTGTAACTGTTTCCAGTGAAAGTAAAATGAGGCGCAACAAAACTGTAAACTACTTTTTAACTGATGTGAACGATGGGAGACATGAAGTATGTAAAACCTTTTTTTTGACCACGTTTGGTTTTAATAAAGAGAATGACAAATTTCTTAACACAATTCTTTCTGCAGAAAAAGGTTCCATTGCCCCTAAGTTAAGCATGAGAGGTAGGCAGCCATCAGTTAATAAAGGACCACATCAAGAAATCATAGAACATTTTGAATCGTTTAACCCAGAAATTGCACATTATAGAAGAGAGCACGCCCCTCTGACACGTTATTTACCCAGTGACTTAAACATGGTGCTCATGCATGGAGATTTTGTAAACAAAAATCCACAGTTCAAAAAATGTGTTTCTTATGAGCTTTACCGAAAACTTGTAAAAGAAAGAAAGATATCTTTTGCCAGGTTAGGGCATGAAGAATGTGAGACTTGCGAAGAATTCAAGCTCCATGAACACGATGAAAATAATTTGGATGACGAATGTGAAATTTGTTCTACTTGGAAGAAACACAACAAACTTGTGAAAGACAGTAGGGAGTTGTACCGCAAATACGCAGAGAATGAAAGCGAACGAAATAAAAACTCTGAACTATGTGTCAGTGCAGATCTCGAAAAAGTCATCATGTTACCTAGGCTTGACATGTTCAAAGCTATAATATTTGCACCGCGTCTTACTGCATACAATCAAACTTTTGCACCAGTTGGTAAAAAAAGCTGCCACAAGCCTTTTGCAGTACTTTGGCATTGTGCGTTGAGAGGCAGGAACAAAGAAGACATAGTAAGTACCTACTACGCATTTTTCAAAAAATATAGAGACATAAAGAAATTTATTTTGTGGCTAGATAACTGTAGTGCTCAAAACAAGAACTGGTGTTTACTTAGTTTTTTGGTGAAGATTGTAAATTCTTTGGAAATTGAAGCAACTGAAGTGAACATTTTTTATTTTGAGCCTGGGCATTCCTTTAATAGTGCAGACAGTTTCCACCACCAAGTGGAAATGTCTCTCAAGTCCCAGAAGAAGACCTATGACTTTGATGACTTCGCTTTAGCAGTGGGAAAAGCGAACAACAACCATGTAGATGTTATGAAAATGGGTATTAACGATTTCTTCGAATGGAAGGACTGGAAATCCGAAGTTAAACTTAAATCTACACCTCAGAGAATATACCTTCGTGATATGAATAAAAGATGAAATATCTATTAACTTCCTTAGTTTTATTTTATCAAAGAAATAATAGTTTCAAAATTTATATTTTTAGTAATAATAATATCAGGATGATTTATTTTGCGAGCGCTGTTTTGTGTAAATTACACCTCAAGAGCCCTCAGCGAGCTTGGTCGTCGCTAAAGAAAGCGTCGATTCTCAATCAAGACCAAGTTGCTGTAGAGCTGGATGAACTTTGGTGACGGGTCTTTGTAATGGTTTGTGTATTTCCAGTATATTAATTCATTAGAACTTTGAAAAACATGTAAATAAAAAAAAAACAAGTTTTTAGTTTCTCGTAAGCGTAACTACAGATGTTATGGATATGTGAAGGTTCCAAGGAATTTTATGAAAAAAGTGGTCAATATAGTGCATACACGCAGAATTTCTTAGTAAATATTTAGTTTTCACATACTGTAAAATTGCGTTTCCTTTCTCGCAATTTCGCTTTCTTGATGACTAAAATTATTTTTTAGCGTAAAATCCGTAGGAAGTAGAATGTCGACCGATTATTTCTAAAATAGTAATAGTAAATTTCTAAGTTAAGTATCAAAGTCTTAATCTAAATTAAAGTTGCAAAGATATATATCATTTCAGATTCATATTAAATGCATTCCCACAAGCACACACATAGAAGTTGAACATAAGCCCTGCAACTTTTGCCGACCTTCCCAGAAACAGGGGTGACATTAGCAAAGTGAACCATCTTTGTACAGTATGGGTGGTCAGCTTTATACCAACCTATAAGTCAAGGAATGTCTTATTAACAAATTGTTGATTGCAAAAAATAATATTTATTTAAAACGTAACATGGAAAATATTCACTGCGAAAATGTTGCGTATCACTTGCTGACGTAATTCAAAGTAGTAGAGAGTGTTTTTTGTAGCTAAAAGCCAGCGCGGTATACTGCCCTGCTTACTAAAAAGGCAGTATCTGCAAAATGTTTGTTTTGAGATAATCGACTTCAAACATTGAAGTTGGGCTAACTTATTTAAATTTAAAGATTTCAGTTTCAATTTTTTAACATGGTTTTTGTGAGGCAACTGTTACGTATAACTATTAAAAAATATGAAAATAAATGAAAAATTCATAAAATTATAACACTTACTGCTTTTTGGTTATGAGAAAAACTAAGCATAAAAGCAGTAAGTGACAGATACTGCTTTTTTTCTTAGCAAATGTACAATTAAAGAGGCAGTAAGTGCTCTATTTTTGCTTAGTGATTTTTATAGCAATGAAACAAAGTAGGCTAACTTAAATAATTTATTTATAGTTGTACAAATAAAAGTAAGATCTATGTAACAGAAAAATGCATAGGCTAGGTATTAAACCCAGGGGAGCAATCAAACAAAGTAGGTTAGTTCAAATCATTTACTTACAGTTATAAAAATACAAATAAAAGTAACTTCAGTTAAGCCCTATTCAACAGAAAATACGCCTATGCCTAGTTAAAAAGGTTTTTATAGCAATGCTAAAAGTAGTTTAGGTCCTAAATTCAATAATTTACTTAGAGTGAAAAGTACAAATATAAGTAGGCCCTATTAAACTGAAAATATGCATAGGTTAGGCCTAATAGTTAATTAGGTGTTCAGTCCATCCTTGGAACTGGCCCGTCTGCACCCTTTTGACTTGGTAAAGTTTCCCAAAACAGTTTTCTGTTGTTTGGCAATATGCCTTTCATTGCGTCTAGAAGTTTTTTTTTCCGGTCTTCAGGGAAACCCTCAGGCACTGTGAACATTTTGGGATCTGGTATTACTTTCTTCTTTGAAATTCTGTTTTGAAGAAAGTCAAGCACTTTATACTCTTCGGTTTCCTCGTATGAAGTTTTGTACTGCAAGATATAGCAGCCTCGAACTGCTTTTATGTGGACAATATCTATAATCTAAGCTGCAAGGATATGTAAGCATTTAAGGCTCATATGAAATGCATGCCCACAGACAGGCACATGTAGGTTCGCGCCTACACATTCTGCATGCGTGCATACAAATAAAGAAAACCTCCCATGGACATAATTCGTTTATATAAGTTTCTTTGATAAAATAAAACTAAGGAAGTTAACCCTTTGGCTGCGGCTGGCATGCATAGATGTCATGACGTAACTTGCATACAGTGCGGCTGACATCTATGCATGTCATCGTAGTTTAAAGCTTCCCCTGACATCGGTGTTCAAATTTTTCAAACTTTTTTGTTGCTTACATTATAGGTACACTAATATAATCTCATATTATACATATTTTGAAAATATTCTTTCTCAAATATTTTGTCAGAACAGCTCAATCTCTTGTCCCGCGCGTGTGTACCAATGTTTAAAAACAAAATCCAGGCAAGTATACTCTATTCAGATAGGTATAACTGTTCACGTTTTTTGTTTTTTTGTAAAATAACTAATATATTTTTCTCTTTAGTGACGAGTATTTAAGTGAGGAAAATAATTGTTTAAAACCTAATGGATATAATATCTAGTTATGGAATGTGCGTATAATATATTTTTTTAAGTAATATTATTGTGATTTACTTGTTTTTATATAAAACAACAAGTAAAAACATTTGTTGAAAGTTTGTGATTTGTGTTCCTGGATAACTAATGAATATACTTTTTCATAAATTTTGAAGTTTCATCAAGTAATTAAGGTAGGAAATCAATTTATGTGTAAAAAAATAACTTCAAAAAAGTATTCCGTTCTGGCGGTGCGTATGTAGCAAATAAATTCAGAATCGAAAAGGTTAATAGATATTTCATCTTTTATTCACATCTCAGTCTACCCATACAACTAAATACATTTTTAGTACCGCTCTTTCCTCTTTTGAAATATGAAATATTTGTGATGTAATTTATACAACGATTGAAAAGGTTGAGCCTATCTGCATTGCATTAAAAATGGCATAGAAAAAATTTGGGACATACCTACCCATGAGTTATTACATAGAGGAGCGGAAACTTACTTGCTGATGGGATACATCTTCGCTCCCCCAGTTCTTGTTTGCCCTATACACCAATTCTGTCAAATATGACTTTTTAATCTCTTAAGAATCAAATTCTACACAATCTGAGCTAAGAAAAAACGTAAAATTCGATAATGTGAGAGTTGTTTGAAATATTTTTGAAATCAATTTCCTGTTTTCAAGACACATTGGTCTAGTACACATGCAAACATTGCTCATGTAAAATTAGCTTAATGGTCTATACGGCAAACAAGAACTAAATCATTGACATGCTACCACTTGCGTTTCTGTCCTGTCACACGTTGCAGTGGTTTTAATGAAATGAGTGATAAAGTTTTTTGGCACGAATTTTGGCGATCACAATATTTATAACGTGTGTTATCTGTCAACTCTAGCTATTTCCGGTCTAGTCGCAGCCGTTATTTGAAATGGTACCAACATTCAAGATTTTTTTTTCGTTCTGCCGAGTTTTTTGTACACATGGAAATGCAACTGTGAAGTTCTTTGTTATTTTTATTACTAATGACCATTTTCGTAAGTAAGTTGAGACATATATATATATGATTTTTTTGGTTAAAATAATTTCTAGTCCACAGATATTATAAGTTAACATACGTACCTTGGAATTTACTACAAACGAACGCGAGAACAGATCGCAGAGCCGCCACGGTGCCAGATATACTAACTAAACGAACACGAATTTTGAAATCAAAAATTTTTGAGAGCGCTCTTAAAATCACAGATAGAAGAATGTAGGAAGGAGATACAAGAATTAAGAATAGAACTAAGAGAAACAACAAGTGGACGCAAAACATACGCGACTAACAAACTCTACCAACACATTTATAAAAGATAAAATCAGAGAAGAAACAAAATATGCAATACAAGTAGAATAAAAAAAAAACACATTAAAGGCGGACGAAATAAAAACAAAAATTAAAAATAGAATTGATGTGACGAATTTAAAAATAGGAATAGCTGGAATGAAAACAACAGGTGAAAATAAAATAACAATCATTTGCGCTGAGAAAAAAAGTACAGAAAAATTAACTAAGGAAATTACAAGTACACTTGGGAACAGAGGCGGCTCCTCAATAAAAATGTTAGCAGTTCAAAATTTCTGCAATTTCCATTTTTCTTTAATTTTCCATTTTGCTTGGAATGCAATTGCAAAAAATACATACAAATAATATAATGGTTTATTTAGGTACAAGAGTACTCACATGCACCCGTTTTGTTGCATAAGAAATAAATGAGCAAATACCTACTTGCAGTTATTTGAAATGTAAATCCATACTTCGCTTCTTCATTTGAGCGAAAGCCTCAATGCCAACTCAAATGCAGCACAAAATTGAACACAAACAATTATTCTATAATCTGTTCTGACGCACTTTGTCATTAAACATTTTAATTGATTCTCTACATTCTACAACCAACATCACAAGCAATTGTCGAATATCTGTTTGACCTCATTAATTTAAATGCATTACACGCTCAATGCACATAAGTTTGCAAAAGTGCATGCTTTTTAACTTTGTTAGTAAGGTGAGCGAGATCTACATATGACAACACCTTTTCACTCCAAGATTTTTCACCACCAATAATAAGACACGGGAAGCAGAAAAAAGTATAATTAATCATTCACAACCACACAGACAAGATGCTTTCAAATAATATTCTTTTTAAATACCCTATTCACTTTTTTACACTTAGCTTTACATTGTTGAATAATTTTGAATTATGATCTAGGAAGATAACAACTTTTTATAAAAAAAAATGATCGAAAAAACTACGATTTTTCTTGATAAAGTCAAATTCATCGTCAGAAAATTAATTAAAAACAAAATTGTAATAAATTCACGATAACTTTGAAAATATTCACGCTAAATACAGACAGAACCGGCAACAGTACGTTTATATGTCAACTAACAACGGAATGGAAGTGAGTCACCGAGATTTCAATATTATTTTCAATCAACAAACATTGTTTTCTTAAAAATGCTTCAGGACTAAATTGTGAGGATTCATTGTGTCCAAGGCAAGTCGAATATTTTATAATATTTCGGCGCTGCACCAAACCACCGTTTTGCGTCTTTGTCTAGCTTGATGAAATGGTAATGTTTTATCTGCTTTCTCGCTCTATGGCACGGATTTGGAGCAACCACATAATATGTATGAAATTTTTTTAAATCCTCAGTTCACTTTGGATTTTGCACGATGAGTAGGTATAGGTACCCAAACTATAATATCATGTGTTATGTACGGCGCCTTTGTGCTTCGCGAGCGCTCCATAAAATTAAGTCGGTACTTATTTATTATTGATTTTTACTTCAGCGATCTTTCAAAACAACTTCCACACAACATATTTTTTTTAAAAGGATATACATTTTTTTGCTATTTTTTTTTTATAAAATCTAGGCAGTGCATTGAACGGCTGCACGTTATTGGCGAACCGCCTCTGCTTGGGAAGGAAATAATGGCAGAGGAATTTAAAAAAAAGAAGCCATACATAGTATTAAAAAGACTTGAAAGAAACCTTACGGAAGAGGAAATCATAATGGGCATTATAATGCAAAACGAAGGTATAGATGAAAAGGAAAAAAACAATATGGAATTAATAAAAGAACTAAAAAGCATTGACAAGAGTGGAAAACAGAGAGAAACGACAAACTATATCATGGAAACTACAGGGTGACTGAGGAAAATCCTCCTAGAAAAAGGAAAAATAAACATAAAATACAACAGAGCGCAAGTTGAGGACTGCAATACTCTGGTGCAGTGCTACCATTGCCTAAAGTTTGGGCATACTGCACTAAGATGCCTGAGCAGGACACGGCCCCCAACATGTCCTCACTGCGCAGAAGAACATACGTATGACAAATGTACAAATTTAAAGAACAACCAAATCTGCAGCAACTGCCATTTTTTGAACATTAAATATAGAGAAAAAAGTGATACAAACCATAGAACAACCAGCACAACATGTAACTATAGACAAAAAATGATTAAAAGAGCAAAAGAACGCATAGATTATGAATAATACCTAATATATGTTTATCCAACTTTAAACTTAAAAAATGATTAACTTCAATTATAATATTATTGATAAAAAAATGAACATTGATGAACGCGTTTTTGATTCGATCAATGATATAAACATAAATTTAAAAAAATTCGCGAATATGTTATTGCTATTCCATATGAATATAAGAAGCATCGAAAAAAACTTTAACGAATTTGTACTAACATTAAAAACATTAAAATGTTCACCGGATGTTATAGTGTTAACGGAGACCATAGCGCCGGTGAAATGAACTATAATATCCCTGATTATAGCTACTTTACAGCGCTAAACAAAATTAATAAGAATAGCGGCGTATCATTATTTCTATCACAAAAATGTAAAATGATTAGTTTTAAAGAAATAAATGACATAAAATATACTAATATACTTAATATTGAAATCAAGTTACAAAATGAGATATTTAATATTTTTGCCATATATCGAACCCATGCAACAGTCTTATCCCCGTTTGTTAACGAATTAAAAAGCGTATTAATTAGAAATAAAAACAAAAGAACTATTATTGTAAGCGATATCAACTTAAATATAACGAATGATTATTCATCGAACGATAAAGACAACTACTTAAATATGCTCGCCGAATTAAAATAAAAAAAAAAACAAAAAACCAATGTTATAAATGAAATCACATATGAAAACACAAAAATAAGCTGCGAATCAAAACCCACTAAAGTTGCAAACATTTTTAACAATTATTTTGTTAATGTAGGAAGAAATCTTGCTAAACTGATACAAACAAACACAGTCACAATGCCAACAATAAAAACAAACACAAACAAAATTGAAATCCTTAACAGCTGTACTGAACAGGAAGTTGAAACAATTATTGACAATATGAAAGGAGGATCTACTCCAGGATTTGATGGCATAACTATCGATACACTAAAACACATTAAAAAATAAATTTCAAAACCACTAATGTACATTATAAATAAAAGTTTTGAGACTGGAAAATTTCCAAATATATATAAAAAATCCATAATAATTCCAATATTTAAATCTGGTGAACAGGATGATATAACAAATTACAGACCTATCTCTATAATATCAAACATAGCTAAAATATTTGAAAAAATAGTTAAAGGAAGAATCAACGCATATATAAAAAGCAATAATATAATAAATGAAAACCAGTTTGGTTTTATGGAAAATAGAAGCACACAAGATGCAATTGCTAAATTAACTAGCTATGTACTGAATGCATTGGACAAATCTCGTAAATGTATCGGTATATTCATAGATTTAAAAAAGCATTTGACAGCATATCTCATTACAAATTGACTTCAAAATTAGAAAGTATCGGTTTCCAAGGCAGGACACTCGAGTGGATAACAAGCTATCTATATCAAAGACCTCAAGTTGTCAAAATAAATGAGGTGTACAGCCAAATAGAAACTAGCAATTTCGGAATACCACAGGTCACAGTATTAGGCCCTTTATTATTTATAATCTATGTCAATGATGTATTTGCACTGAAACTAAACGGAAAAATAATATCCTATGCCGATGATACAGTTATTATCATCGAAGATACAAATTGGAATAGTGTCAGCAATAAAGCAAATGTTGACATTGACAATTTAAAGCACTGGTTCGACGTGAATTTGTTAACACTCAACAGCGAAAAAACTTACATTGTCCCGTTTTCTATTAATGAAAATAAATTAAATCTAAATTTAAACGTATTTATTCATCAACAAAATAAATGTAATAAAACGAATTGTAATCTAACCTGCTCAGTACTAAAGCAAACAGATACTACAAGATATTTAGGCGTTGACATAGATTAATAAATTTAAATGGAAGGAACATACTAGTAAACTGATAAAACGAATTAGAAAGTGCATATACATATTTATAAGACTTAGAAATATACTCGGAATAGATAACTTAAGAAGAGTCTACTACGCAATTGTGCAATCTATATTACAGTACGGTATTATAGGATGGGGAGGGTCATACTTAAACACATTAAACCCTGTAAAAATAATTCAAAAATTAATCATTAAGATAATATTAAAAAAACCATCGAATTACCCGACTGAATTAGTATTTAAAATATTTAAAGTCCCCTCAGTAGATATCATTTTTAAAAAAAACGCCATATTGCAAATATTAAAGGAAAAACAACAATTAAAATTAGAAACAAATCAGTCAACAAGATACAAACATAACCTCAAAATGTCAAAATTTGACACAAAATCTAAATCTAAGCTGCAAAGATATGTATTCATATTAAATGCATTCCCACAAGCAGACATGCATAATTTCGCGCTTACACATGCTGCATGTGGGCCTACAATATAAAAACCCCAATCTCAAATGAACATAAGCCCTGCAACTCTTGCCGACCTTCCCTGAATCAGGGGTGACATTGGCAAAGTGAACCATTTTTTACAGTATGGGTGGTCAGCCGCATACCAACCTATCAGTCAAGGAGTACAAGCAATTAATACAATAAAATATATAAAACAAATAAATTCTAAGCAATTAAACAGTAAAAAATTAAAAAGCTACAACACATATTTTTTAAATTAAAACATTATCAAAATAGCTTCATTTATGTTCGAGTAACAAACTTTAATAAATTACCGACTGAACTAAAAAATATAAAAGATTATCATGTATTTAAAAATAAACTTAAAAAACATTTCGAAAAATATTAGAATTGTATACCACTTGATATTATTGCCTGTGCCTTGTATTGTTTCTTGTCATTAGTAGACCTCTATAAATCATATGTATGTATGTTTTTATTTTATTATACTTTAGTACCTACTTGCCTATATTATCTATATATATATATATATATACAAGGATAATTTATTTATAAGGTACACATAATAAAAGAGCACCGTTTTTGTGTGTGTCACACCTCAAGGGCCCTCTCAAATCACGGATAAGATTTTTTGTAAAGATGCGTGTTTAGTGCTCCTTTAAAGACACCAACAGTTTCTGCCTTCCTCACATTAGGTGGTAGTCTGTTCCACTCCATTGGGCCCGCAAACCGGAAAGCACGGTCCCCAAAATTAATGCGTGTCTGACGTGACGGCTAGACTAAGTCAAACACCCCTCACTCCGCAGATCTGAGAGTTTGGCGTCTCAAATCTATCTCAACACGTGAGAACATGTCAGACAAGTATGAAGGAGCCATACCATTGACAGCTTTGTAAACCATCAGACAAACACGGTAGACCACCCTCTCCGGAAAACGAAGCCAATGCAGTTTTTTTCAACAATGGAGTTATATGGTTAAATTTAGACATCCCGAATATAAGTCTTGCTGCAGAGTTCAGCACAGATTGAAGCCGGCTGAACTGTTTTTCCGGCTGACCTATATACAGCGTTGAGCAATAGTCAACTCGAGACATCACAAAAGCGCTAACCAGGGTCCTGACCGCCCCTGATGGTAAACATCTCCTGATTGCCTTTATCTGGCGAAGTTCAAAAAACGAGGAGGATACCGTGTTATTCAACTGCTCTCCCATTGTGAGGTTCCGATCCAGTGTGACTCCTAGAAGTCTCACTGAATCCGACGGCTGAATCAGCTGTCCCCCAATGGAGAGTGGTGCGCGTGTTGTGAGGAGATGATCACGCCTAGACGTAGCCGCCCACATAATTTCCGTCTTACCCATGTTAAGGATTAGGCCATTGTTTGTCATCCATTCACCGATCTCCGCAATGCAAGCTGCCACCCTGTTACTGAGAGCTCCCGCCATGTGTGGTCGACACTGAGAGTAAATCTGCCAGTCATCTGCATATGCATGTGTAGTTAGGCTCCATTTTTCGACTATGCTCTCAATGTCGGCCGTGTATAAAATAAACAGGATCGGCCCCAGCACAGACCCCTGCGGCACCCCGGAGATCAGCGAATAGGAAGGTGAGACACAGTCACAAGTACGCACAACCTGCTTGCGATCCACCAAATAGGAGGTGAACCACACCAGAGCCTTATCTCTCAAGCCGTACGTATCCTCCAACCTTTTTATCAAGATATCATGACATACGGTGTCAAAAGCCGCGCTCATGTCCAGAAGAGCTAGGAGCGCAAGATTCCCGCAATCCACTGCCGATATCAGATCTGAGACCACGGTCAACAAACCTGTTTCAGTTGAATGATATTTCCTATAGGCTGATTGCCTTCTCGGCATCAGGTTGTTATCACTCAGATAAGATACCAGCCGGTTAGAGACAATACGCTCTAGCACCTTGGACAAAAACGGCAAATTCGACACCGGCCTGAAATTGGAGGGATCATTAGGATCGAGATTTTGTTTTTTTAATATCGGCGTTATCTGCGCTTCCTTCAAAAAACAGGGAACAGTGGCTTCCACAAGGCATCCATTAATAAGCCTTACAATAAATGGAGCCACTTGTAAGATGCACTCTTTTAGTACCCACGCTGGCACAGGATCAAGATCACACTGCTTATTTGGTGATCCCGTTACGACTCGTGTTACCTCCTCAATAGAGGTCAGCTTAAGTATTCCAAGTTGCGAGTTGCACATAGATTCAGGATAACCTGGACCAATCTCCAGAGGAGAGTCTCTACGTGGTATTTTATCCTGAAAGTATGCAGCGAACTCATCAGCAGTCGACATCGAACCCGTACCAGCCTCCAGAAGTCTCCATAAACGCTGTGGACATTTTTCCCTAGCTATCATTGTACAAAAATATTGAGACTTTTTCTGGAGAATAGTTGACCTGTACAGACCCTGTGCACCTATCCACATTCCTCTAGTGCTACCTGGTTTACCGCTCCTGAAATTACGCTCCGCTTGCCGCATTTTTCGTTTGAGAGCACTACATTCATTATCAAACCAGATAGCACTATTCCGCTCCCTAACACATTTAGTTGTAATGGGAGCATGAAAATTTATTAGATTTTTCAGGGTGACATTGTACAGCTCAACTAATCTGTCTGGGTGCATTGAGATGTAGGATTCCGGACAACAGATCGACGAAAGTAATAAGTCATTTTTAAAGGAGTCCATGTTACGTCCGTTCCAGCACCTGGAGATAATCTTCCTGTATACTGGAACCGGTCGTCCGAGATTTAATTGAGTTATTACCAACCTGTGGTCCGATAAACCCACATCTCTCACCTCTGTTTTTGAAGGAGCATCCTCCCCTCTGGTGATGACTACATCCAGTAGGCCACCCGCATCATGAGTGGGAGCATCTACCCACTGTCTGCAGCCATAGTCCGCAAGCAAGGCAGTGAGAGTAACACAATTGGTGTCATCTCTGCGCTCCAGCCTGACGTTGACATCCCCAACCAACAGAAACATTTCATTACGAGTTACCAAAATTTCAAACAGCTCCCGAAATTCGCGAAAAAGCTCCGCAGTTACAGGCTTAGAGCCGGGCCGATATACTATAGCTATAGTGAGCGCTGCACTGGAAGATACCCGACACACAAGGCACTCAAATGTCGTGAAAGAGGACATATTAATCGTCTCCACACGACATCCCGGGCGCACTAGCAACGCAACTCCGCCATGGTTGGTCCAGGAAATATTATCTGTCCCTTTTCCATGACGCGGCCTTGCCCGTGCTTCCTCAAGTGTCGCGAACCCCAGAGCGCGCAGTCTCTTCATGGCAGTTGAGTGGTAGCTCTCATGCCACGTCTCCGTCAGCGCAAGGATGCCAAGGTCATGGCTTTTACAAAATCCGTCAATATCATCTACCTTATTAGCAATAGATCTCGCATTCCAGCATCCAAGATTCATCTTCTTCTCCACGTTTTGTTGATGCCTCACGCTGGTCAGCAGGGAGCGTGACGATGGAGGTGCCACTGAAGGTCTGGATGTGGAAGCGGGATCCTCACACCATGCTGGAGAAACAGGAGTTGTCACCGACGTAGCCGAGTAACTCAGCCGCCGCCCCCCTCGTTTCCTGCGCCTCATGCGCCTCCTCAGCATGATGTTGGGCCATGATTTAAAACTTTGATTTGAAATTTGCTGCAGCGGAAATGTATTTATTATATTATGAAGTACTTGCAGCGGGTACCTTAGCACTGGACGCGCATTCGTCTGCGTCATGTACTTGTCACGTACCTACACTACACACTGCAAGTAGGTACACACCGCGATGTTTGCAGCTGTCAAAGTTTTGAATTTTGATGAATTTGATAAATTTACAATCACACGTACGCACGAAATCTATCACAGTCCAACAAAGAAAAACTGCCGGTAACTTTTAAGTACTTTTCGTACTGAAGCACTAATTATTTGACACAATAAATAAAAAAATATTACGGAGATTCTACCGCCTGCTTGTCAGCGGCGGTAGGTAGATCTCTCGATTGATCTCTCGCTATGTTTATATATTTGCTTTTGTTTATTATACAGTTTTTCTTATTTTAATTTGATTTCTTCACATATCAAATCTCTTCACACTGAAAAATACACATCATAAGTTTTTAACTTAAGTATATGAAATAACTTAAATAAATTTCTAGTTTATAACTTGTGAGGGGTTTTCCACTGTCAGAAGGACACAATTATTAATTATAACAACCACTTTACATGTTTACTTTTATTCGTTTCACAATTATTTATAACCACAACACAAAAATATTTGTTATTCTAATTTTCACCAGCTTGTGGCTCTCCCGCCAGGGAAGCTTCTTCTCCCTTTCTGCATTCTTTTGTTTTCCTTTTTTTATTCAAATTCAAATATAATGTTCCATTCTACCAAACAAACAAATTCATCTCGTTACAAACTTAAATATATAATATTTTGTATTGTTTGTGTATTAACACTGTGAAAATTCATACTGTTATAGTTTTAAAAAAATTTTGAGGAATTCAAAAACACTGTTTATTTTCACATGAATATATTTAAAAAGATTACAATCTTTAGAGTAAGTTACTAACGCTTTCGACCTAGAAGGTCATCATCAGGTATGATTATTGATTACAGAAAAGAAATTTTATTTTATGAAATTTTGTCAATAGGTATAAATGATAGTCAGGTAGGTAAAAACATACAGTAAAATTTTAAATTAATAAAATAAATAAAATTAATTAAACAAGTACGAGAAGATCTATTTGGTAATAACTAATTACTTCATTATAAGTCTATTTTAATAATAAAAAATAAATAAATAAAATTGGTCAAGAGGTATAAAATTCAGTTAGGTAGGTAAAATATTCAGTAAAAATTCTATTAACATTAAAATAGTTTTATATGGCAATTATGAAAGAATATGAATTAATAATTAAATTAAACGTCATTTGGTGAGACATTAAGGTAGGGTTCCACCAAAATCGTGTGCAGCACAATTTGTTCCGCACAATTTGTACAGAACTTGGAGAGTGCGCGCACTGCGCCATTTGAATGGAAGCGTCTGTGTCCACCAACAAAGCTGTGCGGAACTTGGGTTCGCGCACAGTGCAGCACATTTTGTTCGCAGCTCGCACAACGCACACGGCGGGCTCGTACCAAAAATTGACAGATGTTTTTCAGGTTATGTCTCTCATAATTATGGTCGAAGTAAAAGTAAAATTTGAAAAATAAACACGCTTTTTCACATATTTTTCGTTTTATTTGCTGCTTAATATTATGGCAATATATTTTATCCTTTTAATTATAGAATGATACAATGTCTAAAAAACGTACATTAATTAATTTCGTTGATGTGTTTGAACAGTTTTCGAGATATCTAAAAAAACCTTCTATATTTTTGTAAACTTATAATTTAGGTAATAAATAATTAAAATCAATAAACATGCGTGATTATTTTCATTAATGTCACACTTTTACAAAGAAAATAAATACCAGGGGCCTGTATTTTCAACGTACAAGTTAACAATTGTAGCTCACAATTGTTAAAATTTGACAGATCTGACGTAACTAGTGTATTTTGAAACTACAAGTACACAACTTGTAAAGAACAAGCTACAATTACAAGTCTACTATCCATAGACAACTTTTTTTACTTTATCGTAGAAAACGTCAAAAAAAATGCCTAATCTAACAAGTGTATTACGAACATAAATGAAAGTCTTACAAAATTGTTAATTATTTACTGTCAAAATCTAACAAGCCTACCTAGCTTTGGAGTTAGGTAGACTTGTAAACTTGCTTTACACTGAACTTTTGATGAGCCTTTATTGCCATCATTTTGATGTTTATTTTTCATAATATCACTCTTTATTTTTATCGGAAGTCCGTATAGGGACTGCATACATCTCAAAGACAATGTGGTTCCACGTATATATACCTCAATGGGTTCCACACATTTTTCACTGTTAGAAAACTGATATTCCGACATAGACGAACTGCTGATCGCCGAAAAAAACTTCGTATTTCTGAAGAAATGTGTCAGGAATGTGAGCCTTCTCCTGGGCCTTCCACCTCCACGGCTGAGGTGCATGCATCTTCTATCACCTGTAGGGCCCATGACAAACATGTGCAGGTGAACATGAAGGCGCACGTCAGGAGTAAGGCAACTGCTACAGACCCTCCTGCATTAGTTGACAGAGCCTCATCACCCATCATGTGTCTCCAACCACACTTACTGGCAGATGCTGAATGCCATCTTAACATTGCATTTCCAGCAGTTGAATCCGATGTCTGTAGTCAAAAGTCAGACAGTGAGAATGTGCCGGACAGTGATTCCAACCCAAATTGCAGCAAAATACCTGAAAATTCCTGCCATTCTCTTCAAGAATTTGTTATGCTCTTTTACTTTACCATCCTTGTGTGTATGCTCTCTAGATTTGTAGAAATCAACGCTTTGCATCCTCAAGGCGTCAACTTTGCCTGGAGATTGCTTGCCGCGTTCGTCAACTTGGAAACAGAATTGTTGTTGATATAATTATTAAACATATCATCGGGCATGCCGAGACATAACCTTGGCTTTTTCTTGATGGCCATCAAGGCCGTAGCCAAAAAATAATTTGGGGGGGTGTTTGATTTCGTGGAACAGTAGAAAAACATACAATTTAATAAAAGAAATAAAATGGTGTTACTTATCATACATATTTATTAGAAAACCATTACAGAAATATTATATTAATACGTTATTACAAAATTAAATTTAGTCTTTCTTTGTAGCGAACAAATCAATTACCTCCTCGGTGTCGATGTCAATTCTGCGGTGGATTGACATTAACGCCAAACCTGTGGAGCTGTTGGCCTGTGGAATTTCTCAAATAAGTTTTGAGGCGTTTCAGATAAGAGAAAGTCCTCTCAGGAGTACATGTAGAAACAGGCAGTGTCGCCATGATTTTTAAAAGTTTGTGAATATTTGGAAATGTTGTGTATAACAACAAAGTGAGACGGGCGGACTGTAGATAATAGCTGTAGTCTCATGAATACTTATTAAAAGTCTAAAATAAATATCTTTTTTTTTTATTTCGGGGGGGGATCAATCCCCCTTGATCCCCTCCTGGCTACGGCCTTGATGGCCATAATAGATGTTTGGAGAATCATCGACGATGGTCTTCAATAGCCAGACCGTCAATCTAATTTTTAAAATATGTATCATCATTGTGTATCTTTATTTCTTGATGCCAATGTACATACTATTTGCTTGCTCGGCTGAAATAAATATGTGATTATAAAAATGAAAGAAAGCAATAAAAAAATATTTTACAAATTCAACTTTCACTTTTTATTTCAAGAAGGTACAAGTCTACAACGATAGTTGTAACAAGTTTACAATGATAGTTACCTACAACCATCTGAAAATGGCAGTACACAATGGCATATAGTTACTGAATTTGATGAATGGAAGTGTCTATTTTTTGGTGTAAAAACAATTATAAGCATAGAACTTTTGCAATGCATATTGCTCTTTGACCCTCCGCACACTAGACGACTTGTCACCGCGAAAGTCGCCGCGACTAGTCGTCTAGTGTGCTGCCGTGTCGGCGACAGTCGCCGCGACTAGTCGCCACGACTAGACGTCTGTGCGGCTGTTTCGGCGACAGTCACCGTGACTTGTAGTTGTGACGTCGTGCAGCAAGCCATGCCACAGAGTATATGGGTAGGTATACTGCGACTGTCGTCTAGTGTGCGTGTGGGTGGCGCGACTGTCGCGGCAACAAGTAGCGAGCGGGCACGACTCCCGCAGCTAGTCGCCGAGTCTCGGCGTCTCAGACGCCAAGTGTGCGGAGCTTTGAACAAAATGTTTGAAAACTGTCGGCCGCAGCCTGTCGCCACGACAAGTCGTCGAACTGTCGCTGTCGCCTGTCGTCTAGTGTGCGCCTAGACTTAAATACATCTTTTAAAAATGAGCCATCTCCTTCAGGCCGATGCCCCCAATTCCCGAAGTCAGCTGCTTTTATGTACGGAATGGTGGTTCCGGTGCCCGCCATTACTGGTCTTTTCCAGGAGCATTCAACAGAGGTTCTGCTGGGCTCAATACTTCTGCGGTACAGCCAGTATAAAAAAGCAACTGCGTGCTTACAGCCACCTGTAACAAAAAATCTTAATAAATGAATATATTGACTAATGAGTAATGATTCAAGCAGGAATGACAAGTATCCCGCAACTCGATCATCTGACGTCACAATTATCTCAATTTAAGTGCGGACCCTATTACCCCAAGCAAGATAATATGGTTCTCAACATTTCATCTATCAGTATACGTGCCTACCTTACTCATGCACAAAATGAAATATTCAAGGAATCTTAAATTTTTATGATTCTTAATTTTATTCTAACACTAGACACCAGGCACCCACGACAAATCAGGTGATGAGAGATATGTATATGTGATTGAATAAAAGCATGTCGTTAAGGTACCTTGGGATGCAGGACAGTCTTCATCCTGACATGATAATATAATCTCCTCCGCTTCATTGATGATGGCAGCCACTCTGTATGCTTTCTTGTGGATTTTGTGTTTGGGTGTTATCCGACATTTTGTGACGCACAATTCACTTTCCCTTTTAGCTTCCACATATCCAACAGCACTCGCTGTAGTCTCCTCTCGTAGATCTGAAAAATATGAAAAAATAGTTGAAGTTTGAAAAGAAGTGAGTTCTGCAGTGAAAAAATGGCACTCATATAACAGATAAAAGTTTGAGTGAAAATATGCACTGCTTCGAAGGCAAGAGTTAAAAGATTTGAATTTACTTCAATCCTATCAAAAAAACCTATTATCCTAATGTGAGGTTAGGTTTTAGCTTGCCCTTTTTTATCACAATGAGGACCGCACGTGAATTGGCATATAAAAAAAATGTGCCTTATCACGGCCGGGTTGCTAAAGAAAAGGAAAATAAATACTTTGTTATTGGTTGCTAATGACTGGTGTCCCATACAAGTGTGACGTTTACCCGCCTATAAAAAAGTTCTAAATTCCGATTGGCTACGATTCTATTCGTATACAAGTTTTTACAACTCCTAAGCTATATGATTAAAGTGTAAAATAAAACTATTTAAAGCCACACAACAATCAATCCTTGAAACTAAGGGTCATAGAAATTGACAAACTTACCGGTTCACTTTGACACCGCGAAGTTCCGCGTAGCAGAAATCAGGATTATCCGTGAAAAACACACTTAAAATCTCTTCATTTATAGTAGGAACATTGTCTGATTGTCCTTTTGCAAATCCTGAGTCCCATCATTTTTACATTTACATGCAAAATAAACATGGTAACTTTAAAATACCAAACGCTCCCACAGCACGCATACAGTATTTCAAACTTTGTACCGCTTTGTACTTCGCCTCACCAATTAGCAAGAAGTGAAACGTCTCTTTGCATTAAATTTTCAAGTTCTTCTTTCGTTTGCGAATGATAAAAAATGATGGTATCGTCTGTATATAGTTGTAGGGTACCTCGTACGTCCCATATAGTTATATCAACACAATAACATAACCTCAAAATGTGCACAGCATAGAGAAAAGTTTTTTTTTCATAGTGATGTTACCAAAACTTGTAAAATCGTTATTGCAGACTTGTAAAACGATAAACTTGTAAAAAACAGAAATACCCATGAAAATGGAATGTTAGAAATACACTAGTAATTGTAACTTGTTAGTTACAAGGCTTGTTACTTGTAAATTGTAACTTGTCAACTTGTACGTTGAAAATACAGGCCCGATTCATTTCCATTGCTTAAAAAATCGGTAGTTTTATCATGACTTCAATCCATTGTGCGCGCACAAATCAATGTTTTCGATCGAGAAGCGGAAGCAAAAAGTGAGTTCGCGAACACGAGTGCGGCACGTCGAGACAAGTCCACCGCTGGAGCAGTGCGCGTACACAAGTTCGCAGCTGTGCGCGAACTTTGCTAGAATGTTCACGCACAATTTGTTGCTGTTCGCTTGCGTGAGTCGACCGGAACAAACATTTGTTTTGCACGCTGTGCCGCACTGTGCAGCACAGTGCGGCACACTGGTGGAATTTCACCTTTATGTATACAAGACAAAGGATAGAATAAAATAAAATTAATTAAAGTTGGAGGCTAAAGGGATCAAAAAAGATCAAAAAACATCAGAAAACAAAATAAAAAACAAAAAATAAAAAAATAAAAAATAAAAATAAAAAACAAGAAACAAAGATAAATGCACCACCACACCAGTCATCTCGAAGAATCAAACAATAAAACCAATAAACCAGAGTGTCATCATACATAAGAACATAATAAACAAAGTAATCAGACAGTCTTGTCCTCGCACATAAGCAGCAGGGAGACAGGAGGGATCTGGATATTCACAACTTCTTCTCTGTGTCTGTGGATCTGGAGTGCCTCAAAAGCCATCAGACGTCTACCAAAACCCTCAGAGTGCAGGACCAATGTATTGGCCGTGTCAAACGTGTGGCCATTCTCGATACAATGGTCCGCCATCTCCGAGTATCCTGACAGACCCCTGAATGCTCTGGCATGCTCCTTTAATCTGGTTGTGATGGCCCTGCCTGTCTCGCCAATGTATATGGCTTGACAGTCGTTGCAGTTAAGCTGGTACACACCACTCCTGCTAAATTTTCCCAATTTATCCTTATTATTGAATATTATATTACCCAGATTGTTATTTGTGTAGTAAGCACTTAACAGAATAACTCAATTAATTACTTGAGTGGCTTAATATCAAAGGCGGACATCTGTCACAAAAATTGAAATTGAGTTAGCAGTGAATTCTTATAGGATTTTTCTCGTTCTTTTCAATGGTGATGTTGGTTTATATCAAAACCGGACATAAGTATGTTATTTTTAGCTTCAAAGTTGTAGGTAAGTTTCAAAAACGGACTTCTGCTGCAACAGTTTGTTTCAAAAATGGACATCTACCAACAAGCCAATAGAATAACCAGATTTTGGTCACGTGATTCAAAATTCAATATGGCTGACACTGTTGTTGTAGTTTGTACCAGGAGCGTTTGCCTGTGTTTCATTATTTTTGTTTTTGGTGTATTATAAATATTTTAATTGATTTGAAGTGAAAAAAAGTTGTTCCATGGAGTCCAACATATCAGTTAGTGATAGGAGTACTAGGAAGAGGAAGAGGGATCCATAACAATGGAAAATAAATATCAGAAAGCGACTAAGGTGTGTATACTCTTTGATTTGGGCTACACTTTTAATTTGTGCTGTTGTACAATGTTATCGGTCGGAGGGTGAAAGTTAGATGTCAAAAATATTAAAACTTATTACAATAAATCATTTGGATTCAATTTCTAACCATTTATCCTCCTATTTGAGATTTTTCAGATCAGTAGATTCATTTTTTACAAACGATTAGCTCGTCACAACAAAAATGGACACCTACCAACATGTTGGTATCAAAAATGGACATCTGACGATTTTTGTTTCAAAACCGGACATCTGTATTTTCAAAGCTGAATTTGAACATTTTTTAAAACTATATTGATGTCAGATGATTCACAGTATTAATTTAAATTTTTAAAGTGAATTATGAAAAAAACTTATAAGAAAAATAATAAATACCGGCCAGGATACATAAGAATGGGATTTCCTCCACATTATTGAAATGTCAGATGTCCGCCTTTGATATTAAGCCACTCTTAGATCTTAACCTTAATATTATTAATAATAAATTTAAATTCAGTATATATCGCAAACCTACTTATACAGATACCATTATTCATGCTACATCAAACCATCCAATGGCACATAAAATGGCAGTATTCAACAGCATGTTACATAGATTATTGAATGTCCCATTGGAGAAGAATGAGTATGATAAGGAACTCATTATCATAAAATTAATAGCC
>CATOGX010000099.1:0-20000 GCA_951799405.1 Agapetus fuscipes | reverse complement strand
AATTTCTTCACGTTGACATTCAGAGCACTGGGCAGAAATCACATTGCGTCAACACCCGCGAGGGCCATCGCAATGCTTTGTTTTAATTAGACAGTCGGATTCCCCTTGTCCGTGCCAGTTCTGAGTTGACCGTCGTCCGGCGGCCGTACAGGCGGCCGCGCGCGCGCGAACGCGCGCGGCGCCACACAGCGAGGAAGATCCGGGGGGAGGCCAAAGCGAGGCGCCGGTAGACGGTTGACCGCCGGAGCGGCTCCGCGCCCGGCTTCCACGTCTCGGCCGATACCCCCTTCCCGACCAGGCCCGACACGCCACGGCCCTCAGAGCCAATCCTTATCCCGAAGTTACGGATCCAACTTGCCGACTTCCCTTACCTACATTATTCTATCGGCTAGAGGCTCTTCACCTTGGAGACCTGCTGCGGATATGGGTACGAGCCGGCGCGACATCTCCACCGTGTCCCTCACCTGAATTTTCAAGGTCCGAGGGGCCGATCCGGACACCGCCGCATCGGCGATGCTCTTCGCGCCCCGAGCCCTATCTCCCCGCTATAGGATTCCAGGGCGCTCGAACGCTCAGGCAGAAAAGATAACTCTCTCCGGACCTCCCGTCGGCGTCTTCAGGCCATTTTGGGTTACCCCGACGAACGCACTCGTGGAACGAGGGAACGATTTTTAAGACGGTTCCGCAGCCGGGTTCCGGAACTGCAACCGGATTCCCTTTCGCCCGACGGGTGTATTTAGCTAACGTCACAAATAAGATAATTCATTTACAAACTTTACACCATCATCAACATCGGATCTCTCCTAGGGCTTAGGATCGACTAACTCGCGTGCAACGGCTGTTAACGCGAAACCCTTCTCCACATCAGCCCTCAAGGACCTCGCTTGAGTATTTGCTACTACCACCAAGATCTGCGCCGACGGAGGCTCCAGGCGGGCTCACGCCCAGACCCTTCTGCGCTCACCGCCGCGGCCATCCTACTCGTCGCGGCCTCAAAGCGATCGCCCCCGGAGGGGAAAACGCCCCCACTGCCTGCGACGGTCGAGTATAGGCTGAACGCTACAGCGCCATCCATTTTCAGGGCTGGTTGCTTCGGCAGGTGAGTTGTTACACACTCCTTAGCGGATTCCGACTTCCATGGCCACCGTCCTGCTGTCTCTAGCGACCAACGCCTTTTATGGTCTCCGATGAGCGTTCATTGGGCGCCTTAACTCGACGTTTGGTTCATCCCACAGCGCCAGTTCTGCTTACCAAAATTGGCCCACTTGGCACTCCCATCCGAGCTCCGACTTCATGCTTCGAGCAAGACGGAGATCTCACCCATTTAAAGTTTGAGAATAGGTTGAGGCCGTTTCGGCCCCAATGCCTCTAATCATTCGCTTTACCGGATGAGACTGAAAATTATGAGCGCCAGCTATCCTGAGGGAAACTTCGGATGGAACCAGCTATTAGATAGTTCGATTAGTCTTTCGCCCCTATACCCAGTTCCGACGATCGATTTGCACGTCAGAATCGCTTCGGTCCTCCATCAGGGTTTCCCCTGACTTCGACCTGACCAGGCATAGTTCACCATCTTTCGGGTCCCAGCGTGTGCGCTCTCAGTGCGTCCCGATAATCGCGCGGTGGCTTTCTCGAAACGCCTCGGGAATGCGGCGGGGCGGCTCGCGCCGGCCCCGCATCTTCCCTGCGCCTTGCGGCTTTCACTTTCATTGCGCCTCTGGGTCTAGTAAAATTCCCAATGACTCGCGCACATGCTAGACTCCTTGGTCCGTGTTTCAAGACGGGTCCTGTGAGTGCCCAAAACAAACCCACCGCTGACGGGGTCGCGTCCACGTAGTGAAACGCTGTCCTGACCCTGGCGGGCAGACGGCCACGGTGGCCGCGCACGGGGACCGGGCGCAACGAAGACGCCGCGGATCGTACGCGGTCCGCAGGCCGCTACCGCCGGGCGGACGCCGCTAAGATAATCGGCCGACGCGTCCCGCTGAATTTAATGTTGCGTACCGTCCCTCGGCAGGGCCGTGCGCGCCCCGGCTCCGCCCCGCGAAGCGGGAGCGGGACAGCCGAGCGGCGGCATTCGACCGAGGCGAGACGGGTCGCGGTGTTATACTGAGGGAGAAGTGCACGCACTCCGGTGGCCTGACGGCGCCGCCGCGCCCCCCGACGCGCGCGCAGCCGCCCGCGAGCGGACGGAGCGGCGCGCGGGGATAGACGACGGCGGCGCGGGCGCACGGCGGAGAGCGATGAATCTCCCCGTTCGCTCGTTTGAGTTCCACAGGTTTACCCCTGAACGGTTTCACGTACTCTTGAACTCTCTCTTCAAAGTTCTTTTCAACTTTCCCTCACGGTACTTGTTCGCTATCGGTCTCGTGGTAGTATTTAGCCTTAGATGGAGTTTACCACCCACTTAGGGCTGCACTCTCAAGCAACCCGACTCTTGGGAGGGAGACCGTCGCGGCCGGCTACCGTCACCACGGGCCTGGCACCCTCTGCGGGTAAGCGGGCCCCGTTCAAGATGAACTTGGACAGGCAGCCGTGACTAATGACCGCGCGTGTATTGGTTAAGTTCTCCTCCCGAACGCTACATTTCCCGGCGGCCCGCCGGGGCCGCAGGATTCAGCGCTGGGCTGTTCCCGTTTCGCTCGCCGCTACTCGGGGAATCCTCGTTAGTTTCTTTTCCTCCGCTTACTGATATGCTTAAGTTCGGCGGGTGGTCTCTCCTGATTTGAGGTCGACCTAGTGATGTACGGTTCGCGTGCCTGCGGGCGCTGCGGCGCGAGCCGCGCGCGCGCGCTCGAGACGCGGGGCGTGCGTGTAGCGCGCGGACCGTGCGATTCCTTCCGGGCCGGATTTATCTGGACAATACAATACCGTCGGGACCGCGCCGAGCGCTCCGCCGAAGATACGGCGGGACGGGGCTCTCGTCCGTTGCAGTGGTTGCAGATTGTTCCGCTGGAACGCCCGCGGGAAAAAGGTCCGCGCACACGCCGAGCGTGCGCGCGCGCGGCGAGCTCGCGCTCGCCGCGCCTCTGGCCGCTGGTGCGCCGGGATGCGGCGTCATTTGACCGGACGCTCGGAAGCGACGCCGGCAACGCTCGCGTCTCGGCCCCGCGGCGCGGGGGCGAGACGAAGTCTGGTCGTTATACGCGCGCGACCCTCAAACAGGAGTGGTCCGTGGACAAACTAAGTCTTGCTCGGACCGCAATGTGCGTTCGAAATGTCGATGCTCATGTGTCCTGCAGTTCACACTCTGACGCGCATTTAGCTGCGTTCTTCATCGACCCACGAGCCGAGTGATCCGCCGTTCAGGGTAATAAGTTCAATTTCAGTCTTTCTCTCCTTCGGATGGTAAATTTTCTTCGCGAACACGCGCGTTTTTGTGTAAATCTTTTGTCGCGATCCGGACGCGCCCCGCGGACGGGACGCGACGCCGGACTGGAGCGCACATCTTCGCGTGTGGCGCGCGCGTTGTGTCGATTCGTATTACTGTTTGTGTTGTGCGCCCGTGCTGGCGGGAGCGCGCAGCCGGTGTGCATCGGTCACAGGAAATGATCCTTCCGCAGGTTCACCTACGGAAACCTTGTTACGACTTTTACTTCCTCTAAATGATCAAATTCGGTCAAACTTTCCGACGCGTCGGATGCCCCGCGAAGAGCTTCCGCGCACCAGTCCGAAGACCTCACCAAATCATCCATCGGTAGTAGCGACGGGCGGTGTGTACAAAGGGCAGGGACGCAATCAACGCGAGCTGGTGACTCGCTTTTACTAGGAATTCCTCGTTCATGGGGGAGAATTTCAAACCCCAATCCCTATCACGAAGGGGTTTCATCGGGTTACCCGGGCCGTTAAGCCAAGGAGGACACGCTGATCCCTTCAGTGTAGCGCGCGTGCGGCCCAGGACATCTAAGGGCATCACAGACCTGCTATTGCTCAATCTCGTGCGGCTATATATACCGCCGGTCCCTCTAAGAAGATTTTCATTTTACGCCGGTAGTGAAAGCACCGCGCCCGCGGCCGCCCTCGCGACGTACATGTGCACGCGCTCGGGCTAAACGTACGGGCGCAGACCCTCGTGATACCGGTTGTGCGTCTATTTAATAGGCTAGAGTTACGTTCGTTACCGGAATTAACCTGACAAATCGCTCCACCAACTAAGAGCGGCCATGCACCACCACCCACCGAATCGAGAAAGAGCTGTTAATCCGTCAATCCTTCCAGTGTCCGGGCCTGGTGAGTTTTCCCGTGTTGAGTCGAATTAAGCCGCAGGCTCCACTCCTGGTGGTGCCCTTCCGTCAATTCCTTTAAGTTTCAGCTTTGCAACCATACTCCCCCCGGAGCCCGAAAGCTTTGGTTTCCCGGGAGCTGCCCACCGGGTTAAATTTTTGAAACGTCGGCGGATCGCTGGCTGGCATCATTTATGGTTAGAACTACAGCGGTATCTAATCGCCTTCGAACCTCTAACTTTCGTTCTTGATTAATGAAAACACCTTTGGCAAATGCTTTCGCTTTAGTCCGTCTTGCGACGATCCAAGAATTTCACCTCTAACGTCGCAATACGAATGCCCCCAGTTGTCCCTATTAATCATTACCTCTGGTATCAGAAAGCCAACAAAACAGAACCGAGGTCCTATTCTATTATTCCATGCGTACAATATTCAGGCAAAGCTTAGCCCGCTTTGAGCACTCTAATTTGTTCAAAGTAAACAGCCGCGACGGCCCGCCTCGACGAGCGGCCGCCCTCGCGGACGACCGCAACGTGCCGGCGGTGGACGCACCGGCGAGAAGCCCCGCAGACGTGCCTGTCGTACCGCAGTCGGTAGACCGACACCGCAAGACACAATTTCAACTACGAGCTTTTTAACCGCAACAACTTTAGTATATGCTATTGGAGCTGGAATTACCGCGGCTGCTGGCACCAGACTTGCCCTCCAATGGATCCTCGTTAAAGGATTTAAAGTGTAATCATTCCGATCACGAGGCCTCGGACGAGTCCCGTATCGTTATTTTTCGTCACTACCTCCCCGTGCCGGGAGTGGGTAATTTGCGCGCCTGCTGCCTTCCGTGGATGTGGTAGCCGTTTCTCAGGCTCCCTCTCCGGAATCGAACCCTGATTCCCCGTTACCCGTGACAACCATGGTAGTCGCATAAACTACCATCGACAGTTGATAAGGCAGACATTTGAAAGATGCGTCGCCGGTGCTAGACCGTGCGATCGGCTCAAAGTTATCTAGAGTCATCTCTGAGAGCGGCGGACGAGTCCGCCGATTGGTTTTTGATCTAATAAAAGCATCCCTTCCTGTAACAGGTCGGGACTTCGTTTGCATGTATTAGCTCTAGAATTGCCACAGTTATCCAAGTAACTGTGTACGATCTAAGGAACCAAAACTGATATATTGAGCCATTCGCGGTTTCACCTTAATTCGGCTTTTACTGAGACTTGCATGGCTTAGTCTTTGAGACAAGCATATGATTACTGGCAGGATCAACCAGGGAGCTGCTGCTTTCGGTGCGTTGACGTCGGCCCGCCGGCTCGAAGGCCGGACGCGGGACGTGGCACAACACACAATTCGCCGCTGTCGATCTCCTCTGCTGAGGACGGGAGGGGTCCGCGGGGAGCGCGAACTTGCCGCGCACCGCGACGGTGTCCCCGCCCGTCTCGATACGTGATTCCCGTTATACGCAAAGTCGTACCACTATTGATACGTACGCCGTTGGGGCAGTGACGCGGGCTCGGCGGGGCTTTCGGCCCCGGCCGACGCTCGTTAACACGTTAGTTCTCGCTGCTCGCGCGGAATTCCAGCGTACACCCGAGTGTAGCGCGATGGCGGCGCGCGCGCTCGGCGCGCAGCCTGCCGCCTCATTGTATAGTGCTCGCAAGTGCACCGCGCCGACGCGACCGTTCGGTCGCCGCGGTTTGCGATCGCTGCGTCTCCGGATCCAGGGTGCGACCTGGCCGTCAGTCTGTCATCACCTTCATCATCATCATCATCATCATCATCATCATCGAAAATCATCAAACATCGTCTCGGGTTGGAGGAGATCACGTACCGGTCGCTGAGAGATGAGGTGTCCCACGCAGCAGCGCGCCATCGTCGAAGGTACGTCCCGTGCGGTCCCCCGTTCCGCCTCCTGCGAATATTCACGCAGATACACACACGCATCCCGGATGCTGCAAGAGTCGTTAGGCACACGACCGTGGGGGCGGGGCACACGCGGCACACGAGCGCTCGTCGGCGGCGCGTCACGTAACACCGGGTCGCGATGCACGGCACAGCACTGTCCACGAGCGCGCGGCAGTCCCCGCCACACCTACGGCACACACAAGCACACACAAACTCACACACACAGCACAACACGACGACACTGGAGCAGACGAGAAGTGCGCATTTTGCTGAAGATGACGCGCGTCGCCACACGCCACCGTCGGCCAAACGCACGACCCACGCTCAAACACAGCGCGTGTGTGTGCACGCCGGCCCGGCAAGGGCCCGCGGCATGAAATCCGATCCTCGGTTCGAATCGAGTCTCGGCTTCAATATAGTGACACGGCACCTAGCCGCGGAGGGTAGGCCGGCGCGGGCCGGCGTTTGCGCGGGAGCCGACGCGCGCAATGGCGTAAACTATTATCAAGTTTGCCGCCGCCGTGGCAGGCGCACGCCGCACGAGTGCAATATTTAAATTGCGCATCTCGGTAAGCGTCACTCGTGCGAAAATAAAATTCGGCATTCGCCCGTGAGGTGGGCGGTGGCTGAAGCAGCGCGTTCTGTGGGTGTTTGATGTTTTTTTTTTTTTTTCTTTCCTAAAGAAAATTTCAAAAATTTTCTATTTAAATTGCGCATCTCCGTAAGCGTCACCCGTGCGAAAATAAAAATCGGCAGTCGCCCGTCGTCGGCGGGCGCGTTCTGCGGGTGTCTCTGCTCCATTTGATGTTTTGTTTTTGTTTTTTTTTGCGTTTTTGTTTTTCTTAAAAAATGCAAATCATTGGTGACACCCAAACGGAAGTAGGGACTCTCGCTGATGCATTCGCGCGTGTGTCCGTCCGGACGGCGAGGCGTTCGGCTACGTTAAGAGAGTCGCGGCCGCTCCCGCCGTGTACCCGCGTCACGAGAAAACGCCACCCGTCGGTGTGCACAGTAAACTTTTTTCAATGACAATTTTTTCCGAACAAAATTTTGAAAAACCTGATTTTCACAAAAAAGTCAAATTTATAAGTAAAAAAATCAACATTTTGATGATACATATACAATTATAATTTAGCAAAATGTAATGATATGTAATAGGGCAATCACGCCAAGTATATATTTTGCATACTCGCGATACAGACTAAAAAAATATATTGCTCTGCAGGCGGCCATTTTAAATTTATAGGCCTCATACTCGAATTTTGAATGCATTTTAGTAAATTCCATAAATGTTGGAAGAAACTTTTTTTCTGCGGCAAATTTCTTTGAACAAATATTTAAAAAGTAAAATTTCATATAAAGTGTATATAAAAGTAAAGTATAAAAGTGTATGTAAATCTAAGTGTATGTAAATACTATTGATACGCAAAAAATAGGGGGAATCTGAATGTTTACAAATGCTTATTTCTGATATTCACCATATACACTCATATAAAAATCAGATAAAAATCATCCCGCTGGTGGCCAATTTTAGTTGAAAGACCCCATACTTGAAATTATCGTGTCTTTTTATAATCCAAACAAATGTTGGAAGAGACTTTCTCTCAATAAATAAGACTTTCTAACAAAAGTTGTAAATACCTACATACGCAAAATTCCGAAATCATAACTTGCAAGTAGCGCAGCGATCGCATTTACAAACATGTAGAATTGAATTTTGGCATGTGACGTAATAATAAAAATATTTAATAACCCCCAAAAGAAAATTAAAAATTAAACAGTTCTTTCCGCTTTATTTCATGTTTTTTTTTTTTTTTTTTCAAATTGTGTGAACGATGGATAGTTGTGAACGACCGTCGTCGTGAACGAGGAAAAGTGCGAAACCCCGCGGGCCAACGCAACGGCACGAGCGCAGATGACATATCGGCGACGAACGCACTGCGCAAACCGTCACTCGTGTCTCGTGGTCCGCACACGGCACGCATACGCAACAGCACACGTCAGTGGTCCGCACACGGCACGCATACGCAACAGCACACGTCACCCGCGTTGGGATGGTCGGGAGTTGTAAAAGAGAAAAAGAAAAAAAATATATATCAACCTATGACAGCCGGCATGTGATATGCACATGTGTATAAATAAATACGCACCGCGAAAGACGTCACCCGTCACCCTCCGTCGTGAACGAGGCGAAGTGTAGAGGAAGGAAAACTAAAAAAAAAAAAAAAACTGCGCAAGTGAGTGAAAAAAAAAATAGAAACACGAATGATGATGCGCACCGCGGTCACTCGGTGAATGAAAGAGACAGAAAAAATAACAAAAAAAATAAAAAAAAAAAACCCCGACACACATTCTATTATATAAAAACGTAACAGTTTGTATATTTGTACGGGGGTTGGCGGCCGCCCCGTTCGCGGCACGGCGCCGAAACTCGGCACGCGGCCGCCGGGCGCTCCGGCGCGGCCGACGGGCGTGCCGGCGGCGGGATGGACGAATGCATTATACGAAATGGACGAGTACATTATAATGACTATTATTTACTATTTTGTTATTTATTTCATGGTCGTAGAAAAAGTATTGTATGCCACTGCACGTAATTAGTCTTTGTAACACTCTTGCTGTCTATTGTGCCATTCGGCTGCGCCTCATGGCACAAACTAGCACTCGTGTTACAAAGACTATCATTACTAGGCAGTGGCATAAATAACTATTGTAAGCCTTTTGTATTATCTACAAATCTCAAGTTTTGGACAAAAAATGTGTATGAACAAGCTTTTTATTTTAGTTTTTACTTTAAAGCAGTCCGAAGGACTGTTATAAAGTATTGTATTCGTCCGAAAAAAAAAATCGAGGTTTCAACGGAAATGAGTTGTCCTGCACCAGGACATGCAAAAAAACCTACTTTGTCGAACCTGTCCGTCCGTCCGTCCGTCCGTATGAGTGTATGTCCCAGCCGAAACTACTGATCACAGAGACACCAATTTTTGGATTTAGAGAATTGATAACCACAGATTTTAATGAGCCGACCGGCATGGCGCCACCCTGAAAATTCAAGATGAAAATTGCACTTTTCTCAAAACCGGCTGTAACGATTTTCTTTAAAATTTCAGTGTAGTCGTTGCTTAAGTTTTTTCTAAGAAAATTTGGTATGGCAACACTCTTGCCAACCTGCGTCTATGGGTTGCCATATGAAAGAAAAAAACGATTGTTATTATCTCGGAAATGGCTGGGTTGACAAATAAAAAATGTTCTACAATATTACGCGCAATATTAATTTCTACAAAAAATTTATGAATACTTTAAATTTTTTTTTACTGAAAGTACCGTTTACACGATCTCAAAATTTTCATCGAATATATTAAAAAGACCCATAAAAACGCAATATTGTAAAACTTTTTTTAGGTTCACAAGAAAGAAAAAATTATTAACTTCTTTGCACTATCATTTATTTATAAGAAATTTAGCAAATTTAAACGCTGCAAAATTAGTATATTACAGTTATTTTCACAGCTTAATGTCGTATGGCATTCTGTTGTGGGGTCATGCTGCCGATGCCGACAGAATTTTTGTACTCCAAAAACGAGCCATCCGTGGTTTATACCAATTGCCCCCAAGGGAAACCCTAAGAACTAAATTTAAAAACTATAAAATTCTTACTTTCATGTCTCAGTACATTTATGAAAACTTGATGTACGTCAGGAAGAATATAAATCTTTTTGACAAGAATAGCGATTTGCATAATGTTAATACCAGAAATAAGAACAAACTCTCCACTCACTCAACTAGGTTAGAGAGAGTGAGGAAGTCTTTTGAGGGGCAGTGTATTCGCTTGTTTAACACGGTTCCAGTGAACATTCAAAGCCTGCCGGTGGTGCGGTTTGGGGCAGTTATAAAGAGAAGGCTGTGCTCAGGGGAATATTATACCCTTAGCGAATATCTAGAAGATAAAGCGCCTTGGGAGAAATTGCCCCAGACTGTTTCACTGGATTGATTGATTGATTGTTATTTATTTGTTTATGATATGTGACTATGTTTGTTTTATATTTATGATTGTGACGTCAAAAAGTTATGTAATGCATACAAATTTGAAAAATAAAAAAAATAAAAAAAATGTTTTTCACTATTTTGAGAATTCAAGATGGCTTCCAAAGAGGAGAAAACTTCAAATGCGATTTTCTCAAAAACGGCTCGTACGATATTCTTTAAATTTTCAGTTAAGTAGTTGCTTGATACATTCTTACTAAATTAAGTTATGGCAACATTTTTGCTAATCTGCGTCTATGAGTTGCCATATGAAAAAAAAAAAAATGTGATTTTCTCAGAAGTGAAAGCGTTGACAAAAAAGATATGTTCTACAATATTATACAAAACATCAAGTTCTATATAAAAATTAAATAAAAATTTTGAAAATAAAAACAGAAAGTGCCGTTTACATGATATCAAAAATTGAAATTAAAAGGCTACAAAAACCCATCAGAACGCAAAACACTTTCATGTTTCTTAACTTTATCAGAAAAAACTTTTTTATCACTATAATTCATAGTGAAACATTTTTCAAATTTAGAAAATTCAAGATGGCTTCCGAACAGCTGAAAGTTTCAAATGAGATTTTCTCAAAAACGGCTCCTACGATTTTCTTTATTTTTTCTGCATAATCGTCATTATAATACTGCTATGTAACAATAATAACCATTGCCTCATAATTTTCTTTGTTTTGGGGGTTGCCATACAAGAGAAAAAAATAATTTAAAATTTCTCGGCAGAGAAAGGGTTAACTAAAAAATAATGTTCTACAATTGAAAAGCTTTTATATATACCTACATACATGAATCATTATTTTTTTCAAAAAAATATTATGAAGTATAGCCACCATACAAAGTGACAAATTTTAATACAAAAATAATTGTAATATTCTTGGTACTAAAACGCCTAATATAAAATACTAGGCTACGAGTCTTAAAATCTAGTAAGTTGTACCCATAATATAATAATCAATCATAACTTTCCAAAATATCAATGAAAAGTATAGGTACCCATCAAACAAAGTGTTAGTTTTGATACAAACGGGATCAATGATAATACTGCAAAAAGACGATTGCTTTAAAAGATTAGCTTCATTACTTACACACAACTAAATATTTTGTTATGAAAATTGGCTATGACCTAAACATGACCGTATTTTGTGCTATAAAGTCCTGTGCAGTCCACTGTACAATTTTTTAGTCTCTTATTGGCCGAAGGCCAAACAATAAGTCTAAACCAAAAGTCTTGTTTTTTCAAAAAAATAACACCAAATGAAATAAATTGATTAATTGTTGTTGAAAATGAGTTGTCCTGGTGTCAAAAAACACTAAAAAGAATCGAAAAATTAAAGATGGCTGCCATACAAAAATAAAACAAAATTGCAGTTTTCTCAAAAATAGCTCCAACGATTTAATTCAAATATTCTGCGTAGTCATTACTAGTCGTTACCAAAATTAACTACATCTATTGGTTTTAATTTAAGTTGTAAACATATATCACATTTAAAATTCATATTATATTATATGCATTCTAATATAAAAGTTCTACGCCTGAGATACAGGATTTCCTAGTTCAGGCACATGTATTTTTCTTATTTAATTAAAGTTCTTATGTGTACAAATGTAATGTGAAGAGGTGTTTTTGTATAAATAAATAAATTATTATTATTATACTCATAAGCAACCACGTGTATACGTGTGGCATGTGTAAGCGCGTGTAAGTTGCCGTATCAAAAAAAAAACAATGGGGATTTTTCCAGAAACAAAAGGGTGAACCATTAGTTATTTATGCCACTGTCTGGTAATGATAGTCTTTGTAACACGAGTGCTAGTTTGTGCCATGAGGCGCAGCCAAAGGGAAATGAAAAAAACGGCATATTTTGCCTTGTAAACAGTCCGGTAGCTTGGTTTAAATTGAAGCAAAAAGCATCTGGTATGGAATCATCACCTTCTCCAAAGATAACTTTAAAAATGGCATTTGAGTCCATTCAACTCTTTAACGACGATTTTTCATTCTTTTTGCAAGCAGTTCAAGTATTTTTTTAGCAAAATGTCTCGTTTTTTTATTTGCTTTACAGATCAAGAGCTCTTTGTTTATCGAGAGAAGTGTGTATAAAGTGAATTGAAGCAACAGTACTTGCGTCAATCGAGCGCAAGAGCAGTCACCTGAAAAGTCAACACTCCACATCTTCTCTCTCCTTGGACTACTAAGATACAAGCCCATACACTAAAGCAGAAGAAAACTACAACTGGACAATTTGAATCAACCTTACTTAGTCTGGTAGATAGCTCATTTGGTAGAGTTCTTGCATTCCATGTTGAGAGCTCGGGCTCTAATCCCACAGAGAGTGTTGTCAAGAATGATTTCCCGTTTCGGTGTTTATTTCAAGCCCAAAATAAAGTACCGGCAAGCCTTACTCAGTCTTCACAAGAAATGAGTACCAGCCTCCTCGAGAACTGGAAACTCTCCCATTTCAACTGATGTGGTTGGCGTAAGACCGGTACCCTAAAATGTAAAAATAAATAAGTTCCACTCGCCACAGGCGACCCTTTCACGGAAAACGCGACAAGAAGATACTCTAAATGTGTAGCTTAGTAGCGAAGCGTTTTATATAATAACTACCTACAATACAGAGGGCTTTTGAGGTGTGATACACCAGAAAACAGCGCTTAGCAGATGAATCATCCTAATATTATTATTACAATACTTACCTTAGATAGGAGATACTCTGGGCAGCCACATCGAGGCGTGACCACCTTCTGGTGAATAGAGTACCACTCTCCATAGGAGGTAAGCTAATCCAGCCTTCTGATTCGGTAAGACTTCTAGGAGTCTTACTGGATCGTAACCTGACACTGGATAGGCAAATAGATGCCACAATAGCTTCTTCTTTTTTTTCGCTTCGCCAAATAAAGGCAATAAGAAAATGTCTGCCGTCAGATGCGGTTAAGACCCTGGTGAGTGCGTTTGTGATGTCTCGGATTGACTATTGCTCGACGCTTTATAGTGGTCAGCCGAAGAAACAGTTTAATCGCTTTCAATCTGTGTTGAATTCGGCAGCAAGACTCATATTCGGGATTCCCAAATTCGCTCACATCACCCCGCTGTTAAAAAAACTTCATTGGCTTCGTTTCCCGGAGAGGGTGGTCTTCCGTGTTTGTTTAATGGTATATAAAGCCATCAATGGCTTGGCCCCACCTTATCTGGCTGATATGATTTCACCTGTTGAAATGGGTGTTAGGAGGCAGACACTCAGATCTGCGGGTGATGGAGTAGTCAATTTGGTTCAGCCGCGCCGTCAGATTCGTACAAACTTCGGAGACCGCGCTTTCCATGTTGCGGGGCCGGTGGAGTGGAACAGACTGCCACCCGGAGTGAAGAACTCCAAATCTGTGGGTGTATTTCGAGGAGCACTCAAGGCACACTTGTTTAGAAAGTCTTATCCATGATCGGAGAGGGCCCTTGAGGTGTGACACACACAAAAACGGCGCTCTCTTATCATGTGTAATTTAAAATAAATCAGCCTGTTATTATTATTATTATTATTACCTTGACTTTACAGAAGAATATCAAGACTCTTACATTCCAAATGCTCTTCCACTTAAATTTTGGTGTGAAGTTAAACATTTTAATCGTTGGAGTTATATATAATCTATAATCTAAGTTGCAAAAATATATTAACATTTTAAATTAAAACTAAACATAATTCAAAATAATTAAAGTTTTGTACACAAAATCCATGCAACTTAAGATTAAATGGTAAACTTTTTTGAAACAATTTATTACTATATCTGCTCACTCGATTGATAAAAACTGAGATTAAAGTCTATCCCACTTCAAATTTGTCAAATAATGTATCACTAGTCTAATAATGAATTAACAAACTTGAGATTTACAACACTTGAGAGAGTAGATTATGAGGATAAGGCAATTAGCCGAGCTCGTTAATAAGCATATTATATTAAACACGAGATTAACCTGGTCTAGCGGAGATTTGCATCACTGAAATTGTCTAAATAGTTCATGCTCCATGAATAATTAGCTCACAAGCGATAAGACGTCCCTTGTTTACGTGCACGGAGAGAGTTAGCTCGAATTACGAAACTAATAAATAAATCCTACATTTTACTCTATTCGTGAAGTAAGTTCATTCGGTAGAAATGGAATAGCTAAGAAATTTGATTAGAAAAAAATGTAGTGACAGGGTGAGGAAAGATTTTGTAAGAAAAGAATGTGATGCAAGAGATAGTATGAGAGTAAGTTTATTAATATAGTTTGGACACAATATTGAAAGAATAAATGATGAAAGACCGACAATAAAGGACAACATACAAGAATACCTACATGGAACATAATTTTTATTTCTGATATTTGGTAATTATTTTGCAATTTCACTTATACTTGTTGGATATTAAAATATGGTTTTGTATGTATATGACAATCATGGCAAGTTATGACTCTGGATGAAATGAAAGAAGTATGCTAGGACTGAAAAAAGTGATGGCTGATCTGTAATGTAGGCGGCTAAGGCCAAGAATCAATTTTAATTATTATAGTCCATGGCTATTTAACATAGTCATGAACAAGTGTGTCAGAGATGCTCGACTTAATGATTGTGGATTGACGATAGGAGAGAGCAAATTGAGTGTTTTACTGTATGCAGATGATGCAGTTCTTGTTTCTGATTCAGCAGTAGAATTGCAAACAATGCTCTCTAGATTGAATGAAGCTTTGTTAGGTAACCATCTGAAGTTGAATGCAAGTAAGACGAAAGTATTGATTTTTGAAAGAGATGATGAAAGTATGAATTATGAATTTAAAATTAATGGAATGAATGTTGATGTCGTAAATGAGTTTGTATACCTGGGAAGTATGTTTGAAAAAGATGGAAGAATGACCGGTGAATTTGAAAGAAGAGTAATGAAGGGCAGGTGTGTACTGGGTGCCACAGCTTGTATCGCCAAAAATCAAAACATATCTAAAAATGCTCGATTGGCGGTACGCAGTGGCATACCACCTTGATGTATGGAAGCGAGGCCTGGACGGTGAATGAAAGTGAAATTAGTAAAGTCCATACTGTTGAAATGGACTTTCTAAGAAGTATGATTGGGAAAAAACGGAGTGACAGGGTGAGGAATGATTTTGTAAGAGAAGAATGTGGGGCAAGAGAAAGTGTGAAAGTGAAGATTAAAAGAAGTTTGTTAAGATGGTTTGGGCATATGGAGAGAATGAATGAGGAAAGACTGACGAAGAAAGTATATGTTGGTAGAATAGATGGATGTCGTGGTAGAGGAAGACCGAGAAAGGTATGGATGGACCAAATATCCGAAATTGCGAATGAATGGAATATCCAGAGTCATAATAAAAGAAGAGCTTGTATGAAGAAGGTTATGACTCTGGAGGAAATGAAAGAAGTATGTAAGGATAGAAAGAAATGGCGGTTGATCTGTGATGTTGGCGGCTGGGGTTTGTTAAAGTAAAATTGGTTTTGTGATTTAGTTTTTTATGTCAATGTATATATTGTTATTTTATTGATTTTAAAAATGTAATTTGTCATGTATGTTCCTTGACTTATAGGTTGTTATGCGGCTGACCACCCATACTGTAAAAAAATTGGTTCACTTTGCCAATGTCACCCCTGTTTCAGGGAAGGACGGCAAGAGTTGCAAGGCTTATGTTCATTTGAGATTGGGTTTTTATATTGTAGGTCCACATGCGGCATGTGTTAGCGCGAAATTATACATATCTGCTTGTGGGAATGCATCCTTTATTATATTACCCTTCATCGTCGTCTTTCGTCGTCGAGTTTCGATTTTCAAAACCAATGCCATCACAGCAGATGAAACACATTCATGCTCTATAGCAAATTAATTTTTGTATATATGCTGCAATGCGGCGAGCTTACGCGTGTGTGTTTACAAATGTATGAAAACTTTTAGGAATTAATCTGTTTGTTCATACTAAAAATGTATGGAACAATATTGACATCTAGCGGCAAAACGTAAAAGTTTTTTTTACATTTTCTTTTATTTCATGCAAATTAAAAATAAAAAAAAAGCCAAATAAAAATGGATTTCAATCTGTAATCTAAGTTGCAAACATATATAACATTTGAGATTCATATTACATGCATTCTTACGAGCAGACATGTATAAGTTCTAATCTAATCTAATCTAAGCTGCAAAGATATATATCATTTAAGATTTATATTAAATGCATTCCCACAAGCAGATATGTATAAGTTCCCGCTTACATATGCTGCATGTGTACTTACAACATAACAGCCCATTCCAAATGAACATAAGCCCTGCAACTCTTGCCAACCTTCCCTGAAACAAAGGTGAATTTGCAAAGTAAACCATTGCTTACAGTATGGGTGGTCAGACACATACTAACCTTTTAGTCAAGGAAATTATTTTGTTTAGTTCTATAATCTAAGTTGCAAAGATACATACCATTTAAGATTCATATTAAATGCATTCCCACACGCAGACAGGTACAAGTTCACGCTTACAAATGCCCAATGTGGACTTGCAAAATAAAAAAACTAATCTCAAATGAACATAAGCCCTGCAACTTTTGCCGACTTTTCCTCAAACAGAGATAAAATTTGCATGGTAAACCATTGCTTACAGTATGGGTGGTCAGCCACATACTAACCTTTTAGTCAAGGAAATTATTTTGTTTAGTTCTATAATCTAAGTTGCAAAGATACATACCATTTGAGATTCATATTAAATGCATTCCCACAAGCAGACAGGTACAAGTTCACGCTTACAAATGCCCAATGTGGACTTGCAAAATAAAAAAAACTAATCTCAAATGAACATAAGCCCTGCAACTCTTGCCGACTTTTCCTCAAACAGAGATAAAATTTGCATTGTGAACCATTGCTTACAGTATGGGTGGTCAGCCACATACTAACCTTTTAGTCAAGGAAATTATTTTGTTTAGTTCATTAATCTAAGTTGCAAAGATACATACCATTTGAGATTCATATTAAATGCATTCCCACAAGCAGACAGGTATAAGTTCGCGCTTACAAATGCCCCATGTGGACTTATAAAATAAAAAACTAATCTCAAAGGAACATAAGCCCTGCAACTCTTGCCGACTTTTCCTCAAACAGATATAAAATTTTCATTGTAAACCATTCTTACAGTATGGGTGGTCAGCCACATACTAACCTATAAGTCAAGGAAATTATTTTATTAAGTTCTATAATCTAAGTTGCAAAGATACATACCATTTGAGATTCATATTAAATGCATTCCCACAAGCAGACAGGTATAAGTTCGCGCTTACAAATGCCCCATGTGGACTTATAAAATAAAAAACTAATCTCAAATGAACATAAGCCCTGCAACTCTTGCCGACTTTTCCTCAAACAGAGATAAAATTTTCATTGTAAACCATTCTTACAGTATGGGTGGTCAGCCACATACTAACCTATAAGTCAAGGAAATTATTTTATTAAGTTCTATAATCTAAGTTGCAAAGATACATACCATTTGAGATTCATATTAAATGCATTCCCACACGCAGACAGGTACAAGTTCACGCTTACAAATGCCCAATGTGGACTTGCAAAATAAAAAAAACTAATCTCAAATGAACATAAGCCCTGCAACTCTTGCCGACTTTTCCTCAAACAGAGATAAAATTTGCATTGTGAACCATTGCTTACAGTATGGGTGGTCAGCCACATACTAACCTTTTAGTCAAGGAAATTATTTTGTTTAGTTCATTAATCTAAGTTGCAAAGATACATACCATTTGAGATTCATATTAAATGCATTCCCACACGCAGACAGGTACAAGTTCACGCTTACAAATGCCCAATGTGGACTTGCAAAATAAAAAAACTAATCTCAAATGAACATAAGCCCTGCAACTTTTGCCGACTTTTCCTCAAACAGAGATAAAATTTGCATGGTAAACCATTGCTTACAGTATGGGTGGTCAGCCACATACTAACCTTTTAGTCAAGGAAATTATTTTGTTTAGTTCTATAATCTAAGTTGCAAAGATACATACCATTTGAGATTCATATTAAATGCATTCCCACAAGCAGACAGGTACAAGTTCACGCTTACAAATGCCCAATGTGGACTTGCAAAATAAAAAAAACTAATCTCAAATGAACATAAGCCCTGCAACTCTTGCCGACTTTTCCTCAAACAGAGATAAAATTTGCATTGTGAACCATTGCTTACAGTATGGGTGGTCAGCCACATACTAACCTTTTAGTCAAGGAAATTATTTTGTTTAGTTCTTTAATCTAAGTTGCAAAGATACATACCATTTGAGATTCATATTAAATGCATTCCCACAAGCAGACAGGTATAAGTTCGCGCTTACAAATGCCCCATGTGGACTTATAAAATAAAAAACTAATCTCAAATGAACATAAGCCCTGCAACTCTTGCCGACTTTTCCTCAAACAGAGATAAAATTTTCATTGTAAACCATTCTTACAGTATGGGTGGTCAGCCACATACTAACCTATAAGTCAAGGAAATTATTTTATTAAGTTCTATAATCTAAGTTGCAAAGATACATACCATTTGAGATTCATATTAAATGCATTCCCACAAGCAGACAGGTATAAGTTCGCGCTTACAAATGCCCCATGTGGACTTATAAAATAAAAAACTAATCTCAAATGAACATAAGCCCTGCAACTCTTGCCGACTTTTCCTCAAACAGAGATAAAATTTTCATGGTAAACCATTCTTACAGTATGGGTGGTCAGCCACATACTAACCTATAAGTCAAGGAATTTATTTTGTTAAGTTCTATAATCTAAGTTGCAAAGATACATACCAATCGAGATTCATATAAAATGCATTCCCACAAGCAGACATTTATAAGTTCGCGCTTACACATAATGCATGTTGACTTACAACATAAAAACCCAATCTCAAATTAATATAAGCCCTGCAACTCTTGCCAATCTTCCCTGAAACACAGCTGAAATCTTCAAAGTGAACCATTTTTTAAACTATGGGTGGTCGATTTTCTTTTACAAAGGCTGCATGTTTTTATTTTACATGTTTTCCGAATTTTAACGCGAGGAAACTATGCGCAATTTACACATTCACCAAATGTTAAAGGGTTGGGCTGCGTAGCAGCCAGGGGCAACGCCCCTAGTTTAATATAAATCTTGAATGATATATATCTTTGCAGCTTAGATTAGATTAGATTAGATAGATGTTTTGTAGAGTTTCTAGTGTTTGTTTGTATAACTGGATGTAATTAATTGCTTGTATTCCTTGACTTATAGGTTGATATGAGGCTAACCACCCATACTGTAAAAAATGGTTCACTTTGCCAATGTCACCCCTGTGTCAGGGAAGGTCGGCAAAAGTTGTAGGGCTTATGTTCATTTGAGGTTTGGATTTTATTTGTCAGTACACATTCAGCATTTGTAAGCGCACTACGCGTGTTTGTTTGTGGGCATGAATTTGAGAATTTTAAATGAATATATCCTTGCAACTTAGATTATTATTATTATTATTCATTCTAAGATGGTTTCATATTGAGGCAGTCACCCAAAATTTTTGGAAAAAATAATGTCGAATGATCTCCAAAGGGGTCGTATGACGTATGTAGTATGCCGTTTGCTAATGTTAAGCTAAGTAACAGGTTCAAATTTTTCGGAGTAAAACTAGCGGAGTAGGTAAGCCTAGCCGGTACTATTATTTGGGCTTAAGAAAAACACCGATAGAAAATCATGTCCTTTACCTGTGCAGTATTCTAACCGTTTTCAGGCTTTGAATGCCGTCGTTCTAGCAACTGAGTTGTCAACTGGAATGTTAACATGATTATGAAATAAGTTGTGAGGGTTTTTCT
>CATOGX010000098.1:0-14437 GCA_951799405.1 Agapetus fuscipes | reverse complement strand
CATGCCTAAGAATCTTCCATACAAACGATATTGACCACAAGCTTCCTTATTCTACAAGTAGATAATGCTTTATTGGTTCTTGTCCACAATAATAGTAGGAAACTACTATTTGGTATTACCGATATTCCCTTGACAGCAAAAATAGCGCCCACAGATGACGCTTTCGTAGCGTGGGGCACGCGTGGGGTCGTAAATTTTTAACCGTTGCATCCGTTGGATGCTGTTTTGTGGTGGTTTTGTGTTTTTGGCTGTTTTCACCGGCGTAAAATTGTGCAAAAAGTTAGTTGAAAATAAAACAATATTTGGTGCGTGAAAATGGTGTATCGGTGTTCGGTAAATGGTTGCGATGCGGATGGCAGTAAGTAAATATATATTTTAAATCAAACTTTCTTAAATCAAACTTTAGAAAAACATAAATATGTTGAAAACTGTTTTGTTTGCAGAGGACTTCAAAATGCACAAGTTTCCCTCACCCATCGAAAATCCCGAAAGGTTTCAGGCTTGGGTGCGTGCAATTAACGGCGATATTGAAAAAATGGAGCCTTGTGCAGTTTTTTCAGCCAAAAAAATATGCTCAAGGCATTTCGAAGAGAAATTCATCAGGGCACAGTCGAAGAAATTGTTCCCTCATGCAATACCTACGCTTTTCGTCAAAAGTAAGCTAACTTTTTTTACCATTCTTACACTTGTGCAACCTGTCTATTTTTATAATCAAGGCAACCAGACCCGCCTTCTTCAAACCACTTTATTGGGAGTGGCGTTTCTCCCCTGACAAATAATAAGTTCTTAGTTCTTGTGAAGGCTTCAAAAATTTCCCAATTACATCTGAGAATTGAAGAATACAGCGAAACTGCTCAGATTGAAATGGGCAATGGACGCACAGTTGATTTGAAACCTTAAGCCCAATTTATACTGGGTCAGGTTATACTCCCAACTTATAATCAATTTATACTCCCTCGGGAGCTGAGAAAACCCCGCTTCAACTGAAGTGGTTGGTGTAAGGCCGGCCCCCTTACCTGTAAAAATAAATAGGTCCCGAATCACCACAAGCGACCCCTTCGGGGACAACGCAGGCTAGAAGTTACACTATATGTGTAGCTTAGTTGCGTTTTTTTTTTTAGTTGCTGTTGTCAGTCCACTGCCGAGTCAGTACTGACCTAGCACTGCCATTGTGTAAATTGATTCAAGTATTTACTGAGGCGACAGTTACTGTCGCGACAGTAACTGACTTCAATATTGCCGCTTGATATTTTTCAACAGCAGCGACTGTCGCTACAGTAAGTGACTGTCGCTACAGTAAGTGACTGTCGCTACAGTAAGCGACTCGCTACAGTAACTGACTTCAATATTGCTGTTTGATATTTTGCGGCGTCAGTCGTTATCCGCACCTCTTGCGCCAGTGCAACCGATGCCGTGTAAATGCTGGAGTCAGTCGCTGTAGTGTAACCACGCCGCGTCGCACCGAATAAAAAAATGATGCGAAAACTGAGCGACGCTGAAAATTTAAAGATCATACATCTTAACCGCGAAAATGAATGCAAAGAGCTTGATAAAAACATAAGCAAATAGTCTAAGTTTTTTGGCGTCATTCTCAAAACAAGTTTGTATTCCCAAGGATCTTCAATTCTCAGCTGGGTTAACAACAGAGCAGAACCTCCAGTTTTATCTCTGTCATCTATCCATTTTCTTACCCAAATTCGTTCAAGAGTTGCAGGGCTCATGTCCATTTGAGAATTGGGTTTTTATATTGTAGGTCCACATGCGGCATATGTGTGAGCGCGAAATTATGCGTGTCTGCTTGTGGGATTGCATTTAATATGAATCTCAAATGATACATATCCTTGCAGCTTAGATTTAGATCACATATGTAAATTTTCTCAACAAATTATTAACTTAGATTTTTTTATGTTTTCGAGAATTCATTTTGCCGCACTGAAATTAAGAGCCCTACATACCCTAAATCTGCCGTTTTTGTTTCTTACACTTTATGGTCTTAGAAAAAGAGTGACAGTAATGAAAAAAATCAAGCATGTTTATTAATTTTTTATCTTAATTATAAAGTTTGAACAAAATATATAACTTAAGAATTGCCACCACAAAAAAATATTTAAAAAAATACGTATTTTTCACTTCTGTAGCTACTTTCTCGTGTGTGCTATGTTTTGGAAATATTTTTTTTCTTTTTGTTTATAGAACTATACATTGTTTAGTGTAGTATTGGAACAGTTTTTTTATAATGTCAATAGTTTTTGAGTAAATGTGGAAAAACTGTGTTCTTCGATTTAATTTAAATTTAATTCATCAAGTAGTTTCAGTTTTTCCATATTTACTCAAAAACTATTGACATTATAAAAAAACTGTTCCAATACTACACTAAACAATGTATAGTTCTATACATAAAAAGAAAAAAAATGTATCCAAAACATAGTACACACGAGAAAGTAGCTACAGAAGTGAAAAAAACGTATTTTTCTAAATATTTTTTTGTGGTCGCAATTTTTAAGTTATATATTTTGTTTAAACTTTATAATTAAGATAAAAAATTAATAAACATGCTTGATTTTTTTCATTACTGTCACTCTTTTGCTAAAACCATAAAGTGTAAGATACAAAAACGACAAATTTAGGGTATGTAGGGCTCTTAAAAAAAGTGTGTGCATCCTACGAAATATCCTCGACTACTGATGAAATACTGACTGCATGTAAATATAGAGTTTTTGGGTCAATTTTTCGAGCCAGTTTTCGGCACCAGTATTGACGACAGCTACTGACCCAGTATAAATCGGCCTTTATTTCATATTTTAAGTTTTGCTATGTAAATTATGGCAATGACGGTTTGCCAAATGTGGCTCGCTTGCTATGTTTTTAGGCATCTTAATGCGTTCACCACGCGTTCACGTTCACAACAACACACCGGGTTCACTTCACTTCTGTCAATGACACTTTTGCAGCAGGGTTGCCAACTGCTTGTGATGTCACCACACCAAATAAGTTGCATACCATCTCTTAAGGCTTCGTCAACCAGGAATCAGGGCTTCCTGGGGGATTCAATGCCAGTAATTGACGCTAATAAAAGAAGTCAGCTGAGTCATCATCATCAGCATCCTTTCAGAAACTTGATGCTTAATTGTAATGGCTGATCCACACGTTTGCGACAAGTGCCTTGCAGCAAGCGCTTGGAAAACCAGACAGGGTTATCCACACGCTTGTGCGTGCGTCAGTGTGTTTCGAATAAACAATGAAAAGAGAGAAACTAAAAGAAACAAATAATTTGGCAAAGACGATGGTGGATGATCAAAATTCATAGAAACCGTACCGTACCAGAATGCGCGCGCACAAGTATGTGGGTGCCTGGCATGCGCATGCGCGAATTCCCTTTGACTTGCGTCAAAAAACCGACACTGGTCGGATCGGCGACAAGCCAAGCCAAACGGCCTTCCACACGCTTGGCTTGTAATGGCTTGGCAAGCATGTGGATGCCCCATTAGAGGCGTCATGGTCACATGGGACTTATTACTTCTGTTGCCAGTTTGATTTTTTGCATCGTCTGGTGGTTAACTTAATACTATAGTATAATATAATGGTATTAAGTTAACCACCTGATGATGCAAATGGATGTTTGCGAAACCGGTTGTGGTATAAAATAAATACTCAAGTAATCGAAAAAAAAGCTGTTTTTCTTATATTTTTTTATGTACCTATTGCATTTTCTTTCAGATACCAATGTTGAGTTAAATGACCCTTTGGCTTCAACTTCCAAAGTTATTATTCCATCATATGCTTGTAAGTACCTTGAACTCTTAAATCTATTTATTTCTTAAGGACACATTTTTAGTAAATTGTATTTGTTTAAAGCATTTCAAGATCTTATAACTGTTTCAAATAAGAGAAAGCAGTCAGCATCAGGAGAAGCTACAAGAGACGAAATCGACTCATCATCTACTGATGAAGATGTAGAAGGTATGCTTATTTATTTGGTATTCTATTTCGGATTCCTAATCCATTTCTATTATTATGATTTGATCAAATTTTCTAGACTCATGTTATATTTTTCTATCTATAATAGATCATGTTTTTCTATTTTCAGGTAGATTTTTTAAAAGTATTTGTAAAACCTGCTGTTTGTTCAAATATCTTATGTGTAAAATATTCTTTCAATCATGTCTTATTTTCAGAAACTCGGCCGCGATTTCGCAAAGTATACATGCGTCAGCCAAAACGTACTCCTATCATTGTTTCAAAAGATGAAAAAGGTAAGAATTCATGTTGATTACTCTATTACAAAAATACTCAAGGTTGTTGCAGGAAGATGGGAAAAATGCAACGTATTCCCAACCAGTTTACACCAACGCGCGTCCACGAAGACAACGAAAACCGCCATGGCGCTTTGCAAACTCGCCTTGAAGATGCTTTCTGCTCGTGAAAGCGAAACGTCGGCAGATGTGGGAGCTGCAAATAGAACATGGTCAAACCTTAAAGAACATAAAAACAATTTTTTTAAATTATTATTTCATTAAAGTATTTTTTACATACACGGATTATTGACAGTCTTCTAACTTTATTCTCGTGAGTAGAAAAAAATTGAAAGTAACATTTTTAAGATTTTAAAAACATAATTTAGAAGTCTGCTACAAACGGAATATCTCAAAAATCTAATTTAAATCTAAGCTGCAAGGATATGCATCATTTGAGATTCATATTAAATGCATTCCCACAAGCAGACACACATAATTTCGCGTTTGTTCATAAATTCTTCTTTCATCCTGACCAAAAATTCCTTCAAAATAATTCATCCATCTCTTGGTTAGGGGTTTTTTTTATTTCCTTTATTCTTCATAATAATTGTAATATTGAGAGGTTCTAAAGTTTTCAATTGGAGAGTTATTAATAACTGAGATCTCATGGGATTTTGTTTATTGTGCAAAACAAATTATACAATTAATTTGTGTACTTTTAGAAAACATTGCTGGAACATCAAATAGTGAGGATTTGGACGTTTCGTTGCAAGGAAGTCTTTGGGTAACACCACCAGGTAAGCTTATAATCATTTTTGGACATGCTTTAATTCCTATCCCATTTTGGTGTTTATTTATCAAACCCCATTATAAAATACCGCCTTCACAAGAAATAAGTACCAGCCCCTTCGGGAGCTGGGAAACCCCCACTTCAACTGAAGTGGTTGGTGTAAGGCCGGCCCCTTACCTATAAAAATAAATAGGTTCAACTTGCCACATGCAACCCCTTCGGGGATAACGCGGCAAGAAGTACACTATATGTGTAGCTTAGTTGTGTTTGCGTTTTATCATTCCATAGTATGTTATTAAGCAAGTTTATATATCAGCAGCTACAAAGCAACTAGGCTTCATCGGGGTTATGGCCGAGGGGGCCAAGAGGGCTGATCTTTCAAGCGTGTTTCGAATGGACAACGTTGGTTCGATCCCCGCTTGGGTCATTTGACTATAACTTTGACCCTTGTTCAACAGATGATATTGGGTAATTATTATTTAATAATTCATTAAAAATAAACAATAATAAATTATGAAATGATGATATTAATACCTGTTTCTGGCCAGGGAGAATAGGTTGGTGAATTGCATTCCTCTTCACAAATCTATTTTTTAAAAATATATAAATAAATAACTCAAATGCAACAAAGCTGCTTATTTAGTGCAACTTCTGACTGCGTTGGCCCCAAAGAGTATTTACACTTTTTGAATAATAGACGAACGGTTAACCTCAATTGCCATGCAGAGAGGGTACTTCTTGAAATATGTACTTCTCCCGTAACGGTTTGTCTCGTACCCTAAAAGTGTAATTAATGTTGAAAGAATAGAAAATAGGTCAAACGACTGTAAATTCACTTAAAATTTGCCAAAACATTTATTTTTACAGGCTAGGGGGACAGTGTGTTTTAAAACAATAAAAAAATTCATGAATAATAATTCATTAGATTTTGTAGGGTTTGTGTATTCACACAGTGAAAATTCATTTTATTTAAAATCAAATTATTTTTTATTAAACATTGTTTTATTTTCACAATAATATTTTAAATCTCGAGTACTTTCGACCTTCAATATTCAGGTCATTATCAAGAGTGATGTATATAAAATTAAAATTATTAAGTCTTGATATGTCACTCTTGATAATGACCTGAATATTGAAGGTCGAAAGTACTCGAGATTTAAAATATTATTGTGAAAATAAAACAACGTTTAATAAAAAATAATTTGATTTTAAATAATAATTCAATTTTAAAAAGTAATAATTTCAATTTTAAGGTCCAGTTCGCATTGTAGTAGAAAGTTCAGACCCATTAAAGAGGAAAGGCGTTTCTAAACGTATGTATTGAACACAAAATATTCATTATAAGTTATTGGTGAAATTAATTTTACTTAAACTTCACTTTTGGTTTCAGGATTATTCTCGAATGATCAGCCAGAAGGTAAACTTACAAAACTTGAGTGCAGCATGAGATTTGTTTGCTTCACATTTATTATAATTTGTTGCTTTACTTCTTTTAGGTTTTTTATCTACAGTCGGTGTGACTCAAGTGGCACATCTCACACCGAAAGCCAAGAAACTCTACAAGCATGCACAAAACATGAAACTAAAAGCATATAAACATAAAAAAAGAGCTTCTTCGTTTAAAGAACGGCTTGCAGCAGCTAAAAAAGTACTTTTGAGAGGAAATATCGATTTGTTAACGAAACAAATGACAACGGCTGCAAAGCTATTTACTGCTATGCAGTTTTCTCAAACCCCAAAAAAACCACGAGGCCGACGCTTCACCTTGGATGAAAAAGTGCTAGCGCTTGCCCTGTACAAATATAGCCCGAAGGCGTACAGAATGCTGTATAGATTATTCACGCTGCCTGCCGCTAAGACACTTTGTCATTTGTTACAAAGAATCCAATTAAGCCCTGGGGTTAACAATCTCATATTTGAGAATTTGACCGAAGTTGTCAAAAGCTTGAAATGCAGCAAGTGCTGCAATCTCATTTTTGACGAAATGAGTATAACTCCTCATTTAAAATACAATGAGAAAAAAGATCTTATTGAAGGGTTTGAGGACTTTGGATACAGGCGATCCAACAATTTTGCAGACCATGTGCTCGTATTCATGGTCACAGGAATAGCCAAACCCTTCAAGCAGCCCATTGCCTACATTTTCAATAAGGGGGGTTGTAAGAAACCTGATTTAATGTGCTTAGTGAAGCAAATGATAGATGCTGTGAGTCGCACAGGTTTGGGAATTATATTGTCAGGACTGTTGTGACTTTCCTTGAAGAATGGATAATATATATTTTTTTTATACATTGCAGGTCTTCGAGTATGCTCCACAATTTGTGACCAGAGTGCCGTCAACGAAAGTGCCATACGGCAATTGGTGGATGACACAAAAGGATCGTATTTAAGAGAAGCAAAGGAATGGAATGGCGGATTTTTTGAAATAAATGGGGAAAAAATTTGGCCCTTATTTGATCCTCCTCATCTGATGAAGGGGATCAGAAATAATCTGTTAACGAAGAACCTAGAGTTTGAAGATGAGAATCATATTAAAAAAACTGCTAAGTGGGAGCACGTTGAAAAATTGTATTTTATAGATGTGGGTGCAGCAAAAGCCCGAGTTCTGCCGAGACTTACGGACCTTCATGTCATACCTGGGCGCATACCCAAGATGAGGGTTAAATACTGCACACAAGTGTTTAGTCACCGTGTTGCAGCGCTGATGTTTTTGTTAGCAAGTGAGTACTTTTTTTTAAATAAGTATGATCAGTAGTTAAGGAATTCCCTAGTATATTGGAGTGCATGGAAGTGAAAATGAGTTTTCGGAATGAATAGAATGAAATTGTGTATGAAAGTAAAGAGAATGAATACATTTCATTCTTCATTCTCTATCAATTCATTATCAACTGTCAAAGTTTGGTAGTACTTATTGAAAGGCCCTATTATATTGGTATCGGTACATTGGTTTTATCTTGTATACTAGCAAAACATCCGGAAGAATTCAAAAATGCAAAATTTAAGAAATTTTAATTATTAACATTTATTTTTCAGAGACTTCCCTTCTGCCAACTGAAGCCGAGGATACAGCTGACTTGCTCCTTTTTTTTGACAAGCTCTTTGATTCCGTGAATTACGGAGGTCAACGGGAAAATAAGGAATTTCGCTGTCCTGTAAGAAAAGATTCTTTCCATCATGAATTCTGGCTTGAAGCATTGGCGACATTAAGCTCCATGGAGTACAAAGGAGGAAGAAAAAAGATCCCTTGCTTGTATAACTGGGTAAATACAATCAGGGGATTTAGGGAAATCATAGAATTTCTTTTTAATTCAGGGTTTAAACAAGTTTTCTTGAGAAGATTTAATCAAGATCCTCTCGAAAACTTTTTTGGATCCATTCGCAGCCAAGGGTGTAGAAATGTAACGCCCAGTGTCACTGATTTTGAGGGAAGTTATAAAACGTTACTTGTTAATAACTTAATCTCTATCAGGTCAGTGGGAATGAACTGTGAGGATCAGAAAGGTGATTGTTTGCAGACACTTCGTTCCTTTTTGCTTAGCGAACCTAGTGGCGTAAGTCAAGTATCTGATTCTGGATCAAGTAGAGATGTCGCATCATTAGATTGTACTTTCAGACGTGAAGATACACCTTTACAAAAAAATGCAGCAGATTTTGTTGCTGGCTTTGTTGCAAAAAAATTAAAGCAGCGAATTTGTAAGAGCTGTAAAAATTGTTCCCTAGACATTTTAGACACCTCAACTGATGCACATGGTGTCATTAAGGCTAGGGAGTATCACCCCGGCAAAAAATGGTTAATGTATCCATCTCAGAAGCTATCTGAGGCTTATGGAGATATTAATCATTTAATTCATATGTTCTTACAAAGTAATTGCCATAAAAGAAATATTAAAAAAGAAATTTCTAATTTAATTTATACTCTCATTGATTTTAGCTTTTTGACGTGTGATAAACACAAAACTTTAATTATTTCCGAGCTAATTACTATAATGGTGAGAATAGTAGTACACAGGTGGTGCAAAGAGGTTTCTAATGTTCTAATTGGAAAAGATAGCCGGGTGGATGGAGATGATGTAATTAAAAAGTCTGCCTTAGAAAGATATAAGAAATTTGCAAAAAACAAAAAATTTCACAAATAATCAAAATGTATGATCAGAAATAAACAAAGTAATGGCTTTTGTTACCACATGCGAAATGCTAATACAGCTCCAGTTATTATTCCTATTTCACTGAAGTTTCTCAATTTCTTAGTATTCTAAATATATCCTTGCGTAAAAGTTTTTTTTGATTATTTAAATGAATTCTTCATGTGCTTTTCTATTTCTTGTTGTTAGTTAAATCTTGTGGCAATTTTTTATGTATGAACACTTGATTTTTTTTAATTCTTAAATAATGCAATCCGAGCATTTTTTTTTGGCGAGCTGACATCGGTGTTTCTGTCCTTACCAACTGTTATCAAAATCTTTGTACGCTTTTACCCGACGCAATATTGTCTATGCCAATTCATGCAAAGCCCTCATTGTTATTTTACTTCCACCTGCATACTATCACCTTTTTGATTCTTAAAATTTTGTCCTTGCTTCTGTCCTTTGTATTCATTACTAAATTCACATGCATTATCACGGGAAAAAAATGCTGTCAATTTTTTGTATGTCTAATAAGCTTACCATTTGTAAATATTTTTTGTATACTTTCATTTAACAAATTCAAGTTATTCATTAAACCCAAATAGCATTATTCCGCAATATTTCATAAGTTTGTGTTCATTTTGACAGAATTCAAATAACTTCTAATTGTTTTGGAAACAGGTAATCTGTAAATTATTCAATTTTTTTATTTTATTCTGACTGTAACAGATTTTTAAAATAAAGTAAACATAATGGGCATTATGGACAAAACCCAGAACACTGTTTTGGACTTATTCGCTCGAATAATTCATTAGATTTGTCTTTACACTACTTTTAAACTACTAACAGGCAGTACCGGCGTTAGGGTTGGGCGCGGTCGGGCGACCGCCCAGGGCGCCAGGTATGAAGGGGCGCCGCAGGCGCCCCTTTATATTTTTTAGTAATTTTGAAATTTTTGGGGCATTAAAACTCGAAAATATTTATTTTTCGTAAACAGTAAAAATTGGACCTGTAAAGTAATTGTTAGATACATCTTAGAGAAATGAAAAAAATGATTGAATATATTTTTTATTGTGTTATTGCTAGGTATGTTTCTTTTTACTTTTTACTTTAAAAAGGTACATATTTATTTCACGACCTTGTTTTTTATTTCGTTAAATGTTTTAATCATGAATGACTGAAATTATTTTAAGGAAGATGATTTAAGAAATGGACTATCAAAGAAGTATGATTGGGAAAAAAACAAAGTGACAGGGTGAGGAATGATCTTGTTAGAGAAGAATGTGGTGTAAGAGAAAGTGTGAAATTGAAGATTAAAAGAAGTTTGCTAAGATGGTTCGGGCATAGAATGAGTGATGAAATAAAGTATATGTTGCAAGAATAGATGGATGTCGTGGTAGAGGAAGACCGAGAAAGGTATAGAGGGATAAAATTTTTGAAATAGCGAATAAATGGGATTTCCAGAGTCATAATAAAAGGAGGGTTTGTATGAAAAAGGTTATGACTCTGGATGAAATAAAAGAAGTATGCAAGGACAGGAAGAAGTGGCAGCTAATCTGCAATGATGATTTGTAATGTTGGTTTATTAATTTGTTACATTTTTTGGATAGGAAATTATTGACTTTTTTGTATATATTTCTTTTTAAGGTTTTGTTCTTTTCTTATACTTAAGCGTTATTTATTATTTGTATTCCTTGACTTATAGGTTAGTATGAGGCTGACCACCCATACTGTAAAAAATGGTTCACTTTGCCAATGTCACCCCTGTGTTAGGGAAGGTCGGCAAAAGTTGTAGCGCTTATGTTCATTTGAGATTTGGATTTTATTTATAAGTGCACAATCAGCATTTGTAAGCGCGAACTACACGTGTTTGTTCGTGGGCATTAGAATGGTTACAACGATTATTTTATTTTGTTTTTCCGATTGCCGCCTCCTAAAATGTGCCAATTGACTAAAAAAAAATATTCACGGAGTTTCAGGATCATAAAATAACGGGAAAGCGAGGCTCATCGACGTTATATTTGAGAAAATAGCCCATTTTTAATTTAAAAATGATAGATTTTTCAAATAAAATAAAAACCTTTTATTTTCTAAGCCTTCATTTCAATAAAATGGGAAGATTATCTTGACGTTTTATTCTTGCAATTATTTTTTATAGAACTGTTAGTTTTGAAGATATTATTTTATGTAGACTTGACACATTCCTAATCGGCCTGCTTAGAAAAATGAAACAACGATTTTTAAATACTTTTTTTCAGTTTCCCCTCTCATAATATTATGTGCCAATTGATTAAAAATGAGATATGTAAAGTATTAAGGATAATACATAAGTCTAAAAAAAATCCTCTGCTCTCATTATCTTTTAATTTGAACATTAAAAAGATTTAAACTGTTTTCAAAAGAAGGATATAGGAGTAAAGAAAAACAAATACGTTTAGTAAAAAGAATACAAATATGTAAATGTATATTTATATAGTTGTAATTCAATTAAAACATGCAGGTAACATGCAGTAATTGAGCATTTATGGGGTAACACCTTTGACAAAGGAATCTGGAAAAAATTTACGACATTCAGCTACAACGCGCAATAAAGATTGTCGATGCTCTTCATTTTTCGTAGTGCAAGAGTTGAAATCTTGAATTAATTTCACACCCTTTCCGCAGTGTCATTAACTACCCTTAAATGATTTTCGAATTTTTTGAGTTTTAAGTAATTAAATTTTTTAGACCATTCATTGGGATCAGACTGTTAAATCTATATTAATTTAAATCGCTTAAGAAAGTTCAATGTTTCATACGTAATTCAACTTCTTTGTTTAATAAATATTCTAGATGTTCAAGTAAGACCTTTGCTTTTACCATCCTATATGTAGTTATTTTGATCTTTAAGGGCCATAAATTTTCGGCATTTCTCGGCTATGTTTTTATAACATTGCTTGCCACAGATTCGTCAAAAAATGCAAATGCGACTTGTTCTGGATTTAGATACCATAAATGATTAATAAATTGTAACATTTTTTTATCGAGGGGGGGGGGGGCCTTAAAAAATCTCGCCCAGGGCGCTGGTAGTGCTAAAACCGGCACTGCTAACAGGTCAATGTTTAAGATGATGCCCACCTCTGCTATTGCACTTATAAGAACGCAACACAACTAAATATGTTAAATTATTATGTGTAATCTCTAAATATCACAAAAAATACACATTAATACTGATATTCATTTCGGAAAATATTTGTGTGAATTTATCTTTAAATCTTTTTTTTTTGCATTTTACAATGTAATGCGCTTTACATAAAATGCGCTTTACATCAAACTCAAATATTGTATTTGATCACTTCTTAAAATAATTTTAATTTTATTTGACCCTAGCAAGATTGATTAGAAGATAAGCTTAGGTAATGTTAATTAAAATTTGTTTTCTGTTAGTTTTTGATGTCCTTACATGTTATAATTTGTTGATTTTTAAAATATTATTTGCTGTGTATGTTCCTTGACTTATAGGTTGGTATGCGGCTGACCACCCATGCTGTAGAAAATGGTTCACTCTGCCAATGTCACCCTTGTTTCAGGGAAGGTCGGCTGGAGTTGCAGGGTGTGTGTTCATCTGAGATTCGGGTTTTTATATTGTAGGACTACATGTGGCATGTTTTAGCGCAAACTTGAACAGGTCTGTTTTGTGAAAATGCATATAGTGTGAGTCTCTAATGTTACTTATATTTTGCAACGTAGATTAGATTAGATAATGTCATAGTCACTTTTGGTAAATTATGAAACTATTGTGAAAATTTAAAGATAATCGTAGGCGCTGTTTTTGAGCAAATCGCATTTGAAATTTTCAGCTTTTCGGAAGCCATCTTGAATCTGGTGAAAAATGTTGCATCATCAATTCAAGTTTATAATTTTTTCCTTCTATTACACCTCAAACGAATGTAAATATTAAGGCCCGGTAGTTTCACATTTTAAGCGGTTCACACGGTCACGAATCGTCGAAAAAAATCCGTTGGATTACGCTTCAAACCGGCCAAACACTCTTTCGAAGTGCTCACAGTCAATAAACGCGCCACCCATCGCTCCGACAGCTTCCTGAAATGCATGAAAAAGGTGATGGATATGAATGAATCAAAATAGGTATGTAAGGATAGGAAAAAATGGAGGCAGCTCTGCAGAGGCTCTGGCCACCCCTAGCGGAATGGCGACAGAGTTACAGTTACATTTCTATGTTCTTCATTACTCTATTCCAAAACACATGATTTAATGTAAAAATTTGGTTTGCTGTATTATTTAAGAATGTATATTTATGGAAACTTGTATATTTTATTTGAATAGAAAAATAAAATTAAAACAAAAAAAAATCTTTTATTTCACATGACCTCACCATTAATGTTTCCCGTAATATAAAAAATATATAGAGATACATTTTGGGTAGAAGTGATATTATACATTCCATAATATTATCAAAAGCTTCCATATATTTCTTATAGGTGGCTAAGATTCTGGCATTCCCCTTTTTTTTATTCAGTGGGATCTCTATAAACCTATAATACTCTGTGCTCGTAACTATAGGAAATAGACCGCATGCGAAAAATGTATCGAATCTCAAACAGCATCTCGAGCTGGCGTTTTGGTTTTCATGCATTTTTGTACCTGTTTGGTCCAGTTTTAACGTAAACGCTTGAACTCCGTTACACTTAAATTTCATTTTTTGGTCAAAAACGAAGGAGATATTATATTTAAAGCCAGTTCACGAATCCGCCACAGTTTATCCGTGGCGCCAAAGACTGGATCATTTTTTGTATGAAAATCTTTCTTTTTCCATTATTAATTATAAATTAGAGGAGAAAAAATAAAACAAGTAATGCATTGAAAACATAAAAAATATCACTTCAAATCCTAAAAGGAAAATAAACCATTAAAAGACGAATTTAGCTACAATATCGTATGCAAAATTTGGGTACTTTTTAAATAATCATAAAAAATCAATGAAAAGTAAAAAAAAACAACTAACAAGTAGAAAAAATAAAACTAATCAAAAGGAATGTTTTGAAATAAAAAAAGGTTAGGATTTATTCATAAGAACAGTGGAAATCTCCATTTAAGGTATCTCCGTAAATTAAATTATTTTGAATTGGTATTTTATGGAAAAAAATACCTAATTTTATGTGTTAATTTAAACTGGAGAAAAAATACTACCTTACCATTCAAAATATGGGTTATTTCGGTCATCAAAGTTGGGCGCGCTGACCTCTCAATCACCCTTAAAATGTAATGGATATAGATGTTCTGTGACT
>CATOGX010000097.1:0-23290 GCA_951799405.1 Agapetus fuscipes | reverse complement strand
CAATGATAAAGTTCAAAGGCCGATCTTCTTTGAAACAATACATGCCCATGAAACCTGTGAAGAGAGGTTATAAAGCATGGTGTTTGGCTGATTCAACAAATGGTTTTGTTTTAAAATTTGATATATATACAGGAAAGGGTTCAAATTATTCAAAATCCTTTGGCTTGGGGGAAAAAGTAGTTGTTGATCTAAGTAAGGGCTTTGAATTTCAAAATTATGTACTCACTTTTGATATTTTTTTTAGTAGCACTAAATTACTGTTTTATCTAAAATCTAAAGGTATAGATGCAATGGGAACGGTGAGAGTGAACAAAAAGAATTTGCCCCAAATTTTCACCTCGAATACAGAGAAACTAAATCGAGGTGAGTTCCAATTTCAAAACGGGAACTCAATTATTCTTGCCGTTCGATGGATGGATAACAAAGCTGTCCATTTTTTATCGACCGTTTCAAATCACCTGGAGACAACGTTTGTGCAGCGAAAGGATAAAAAAGGTGAAAAAAAAGGCTGTTTCTTGCCCTCTAGTTGTTTCGGAATATAATCGAGTGATAGATTCGATCAGCTAAGGGAACGGTACGAAGTGGGAAGGAAGTCGGTGAAATGGTGGCACAGGATAATGTACAGCATGATCGATATGGCAATCGTCAATTCTTTTATTGTTGGATGCAAGCTGCTACCAACCAAAACATCAAAAACTCAATTGTAGTTTCGATTATCACTAGCACGACAGCTGATTGGTGATTATTGCACAAGAAAAAGAAGAGGACGTCCTGTACATTTTTTGGAAAAAAGAGGATCAGTCCCGGTAGAAATCCGTCTCACAGGGGTTGGGCAGCATCTCCCAACACTTGGTGGCACTTACAGACGGTGCAGGTGCTGCAGTACCAAAGCTATCGAAAAGCGTACCAAATATATTTGCAGCGGGTGCGAGGTGCCACTTTGCGTGGATCCATGTTTCAAAGTTTTTCATGGAAAAATGTAAAAATATTTTGTCTTTTGTTTCTTTAATGTTAACCTACTATAATTGTTTAATTTTATAATTTTTTGATTAATTAAAAACACTGTTTATTTTCACGGATAAATTTATTCAATAAGATTAAAATCTTTAAACAAATTACTAACGTTTTCGACCTAGAAGGTCATCATCACTGATGATGACCTTCTAGGTCGAAAACGTTAGTAATTTGTTTAAAGATTTTAATCTTATTGAATAAATTTATCCGTGAAAATAAACAGTGTTTTTAATTAATCAAAAAATTATAAAATTAAACAATATGAATTTTCACAGTGTTAATACACAAACAATACAAAATACTATAATTGTGTATTTTCCATATTTTTTTATCCATAATATATAAGTTTAAAAAATATTTTGATTTTTATTTCTGCTAAAATTATGTCTCAGTAATGGTTCCGTGGGATCTAGGCTTCCCACCACGATTATCTTTTTACCTATAGTATTTTTTACTTTTTTTTTTTACATTCATATTATCAAATGGCTACTTAATAATTTCAGCTAAGTAATTTAAAAAATATATAAAGAATAAAATTTGCCCACCAAAGGGTTAAGAGTAGGGAAATCAAAGTTGCAACGTTGGACGGTAGGTTGGGAATGGTCTGGATGATTTGAATGACAATTTTTAAAAGATTTGTTATTTCTTCAGGTACCTTGGAGTGAGTTTGTGCCGTTAGGCCTCCTCCTACAGAAGTTGATGGGGATTCTCCATTTGGGAACCACTGGAGATTTCGGATGGCATTTGTGTCTACATACTGAGGAGTTGACTTTATTTGTCGAGAAGGAAGGTACACCGTTTTTCGTGTTGTTGGTTGGGGAGATTTTTTTTTTTTTTTTTTTTTTTTTTTTTTTTATTTCATAAACAATTTTTACAAGAAATATAAATCTTAAAAATTAAACATTTTTGTCCCGATAAACCAAAAAATTTCAGTTTGTCATCGGGTGCAACAATCAAATTAAAAAATATAAGTCTTAGTATTTAGTGCTAGTATGAAATAAAAAGTAAATTAAAGTTAAAATTAGGAGACAAGAGTAGAGTAAAAACACAAATATAGTTAAGGTAATTAATATAAAAAAGTTCTTTCTCCCAGCCAAATCTTCAAAGATATTTAGGGAGAGATAATGCAGGACGAGCTTTTGCTGCCTCTGCGAAGGATTTTGTCGCTGGAGCTATTTTTTTTGAGGCCTCCATATAAGAGATGCCCTCTTTTGCCATTGTATTTTTAATTTCTTTTTGCCGTGAATACTCAGGACAATTTAAATTTGAAGCCAAATGTGTGCCTTTGCAATTTATGCATCGAAGTATGCTGGATTCGCATGAAGAGCCTTCATGGTTCTCTGAGCATTTATAGCAGCGTGCAGTGGCTCGGCATTGATTTTTGGTATGTCCAAAGCGGCAGCAGTTGAAGCATTGTACAGTTGGGAACAGATACATGTCAACTGGGAATGAGGCATGATATAGGAATTATTAATTATTGTAATATTTTTGGTAGCAAAACGTCTAATACCCATAAATAAACCTACATAACAATTCGCTCAATCAATTACTAAAAGAACAACTAAAAGCATTGCCTCTTAATACTCTTTGTTTTGGGGGTTGCCATACAAGAGAAAACAATATTTTAAGTTTTCCCGGCAGAGAACGGGTTAACTAAAAAATAATGGTCTACAATTGAAAAGCTCTTATATATACCTACATACATTAATCATTACTTTTTTCAAATAAATATTATAAGGTGTAGTCACCATACAAAGTGACAAATTTTAATACAAAAATAATTGTAATATTCTTGGTACTAAAACGCCTAATATAAAATACTAGGCTACGAGTCTTAAAATCTAATAAGTTGTACCCATATGATAATCAATCATAACTTTCCAAAATATCAATGAAAAGTATAGGTACCCACCAAACAAAGTGTTAGTTTTGATACAAACGGGATCAATGATAAAACTGCAAAAAGACGATTGCTTAAAAAGATTAGCTTCATTACTTACACACAACTAAATGTTTTGTTATAAAAATTGGCTATGACCTAAACATGACCGTATTTTGTGCTATAAAGTCATGTGCAGTCCACTGTACAATTTATTTTAGTGGTTGCAATAGAAACTATCTCTTGGATAGTTTTAATTCTCCTATTAGTTAAGGGAAATTTAAGACCCAGAGAACACAAACCACTTGGGAATACAATCACCTGAGCCTACCTTCGTCGATAAATTCAACAATACAAATTAATAATTGCTATACACACATAAGGAATGACATTTTGTTCATAAAAATATACCTAAATCAATAAGTAAATAATCAATTTGAGATTTGCCTTTATAAAAAAATTATAAAACAATAAAGATTAGGGTTCAAGTGACCTCATATCTTAATGATTTAGTCGAGTCGATACATTTTACTCTATTTTAACGGGCGAGTAGTAGTATGTGGTGACAGCGAACGCACCCGTGTCAGCAAGCGAAGCAGACGCCGCCACGCGGGAATGCGCACGCGGCGAGTTGCGTGACAGACACCGAGGTATCAAGACGTGTGACAATTGCGTGTGTGTGCGAGTGAACCACGTGGACTGTTTTACATGACTATTTCTTCGCCACAAGCTATTTCGGCTCCCCCCCAAAAGTAAATATGTCGAGCGCGAAGATGGGTGATTTGGTGAGGTGTTTTGACGGGGAAGGCGATGTTATACAGTGGTTAACGAAGCTGGAGCTCGTCGCCAAACTTAAAGGGGAGAAGGATGTGGCGATAATCATTCCTCTTTTTTTGGAGGGACCAGCGTTCGCTGTGTATAACGAACTCGGCGATGCAGAAAAAAGGAATGCCGGGTCTATCAAAGACGCCTTGATAAGTGCGTTTGCCACGAACCCGTTCGTGGCTTACGAGGAATTTATCCGACGCACGTGGCGTGATGAACCAGTAGATGTTTACATCACGGACCTGAGGCGACTGGCGCGGCTGGCGGGGGTTACAGCGGACTCTCTCCTCATGAAGGCGTTCGTGGTGGGGCTGCCCTCAGCGGTTTCGCGTGAGCTGCGCGCTCTTCCTGCCGTGGGCACCATGCCGCTGTCAAGTATCGTGGAGCGAGCCAGAGCCCTGATGGCCGAGTATGTGAGCCAGCCAATCGTTGCAGTGGCTCAAGACAGGCGGAAGGCTGCAGGGCCGCAAAGTGGCGGGAGACGCTGCTTCAGGTGCGGGGGACCGCATCTCCTCAGGTTCTGCACGGAGCAGCCGCGTGTCACTTGCTGGAGTTGTGGGGAGGATGGCCACCTCTCCAAACATTGCGACAAGGGAAACGGCAGTCGGGGAGCTGGTGCGCCGGTAGCTCCCCGACATCTGGACTAAAGGCGCTGCCAGTGATAGACATCAGTGTTAACGGGAAGCAAGTGCGTGCTCTCGTTGATTCAGGGTGCTCGCGCACCGTGCTCAGGAGTGGGTTGTGCAGGGTCTTCAGCCCAGTGGGGGACGTGATCGCTGTGGATGGCAGCCACGTGAGGTGTGAGGGCCAAGGTGTGGCCAGGATAAGTGTGCATGGTGTAGCCCTGACAGTAGACTGCGTACTCGCTGCAAAGTTGTTCAGCGCTGTTGATGCGGTGCTAGGGATGGACGTCATTGGGAAGATGGGCGGTGTGACTATACTGGGTGATGCACGGGTTCAGTTTGCTAAGGGCAGAAGTCAAGATGTCGGTTGTGTTAGTGTTGCCTCGCCACCAAGTTTGTCAATTGAGGACAAAGATTTCACTGCGGCATTTAATGGAAAACATTGGTGTGTGAGTTGGGTTTGGAAGGATGCACCTGCTGAGCTGGCCAACACTGTGGAGTGTTATAAAAGTGTAAAGTCACCAGAAGCAGAGGAGGCATTTGACAAAGAAATCCAAAAGTGGATTGCCGAGGGCTGGCTTAAGCCATGGAAAGGGAGCTCGCTTGGTATTCTTCCTCTGATGGCGGTACTTCAGAGAAATAAGGGGAAGGTGCGCCCCGTGATGGATTATCGGGAGCTCAATGAAAGTGTGCAGTGTCACACTGGTGAGGATGCAGCGGTCTGTGATGAAACCCTTAGGAAGTGGAGGAGGATGGGAGGATCAATCAAGCTGCTCGACCTCCAGTCCGCATATCTCCAGATAAACGTACATGAAAAACTGTGGAAATACCAGCTGGTCAAGTATAAAGGAAAAACATATTGCCTGACAAGACTAGGCTTTGGTTTGAAGTGTGGGCCAAAAATAATGTCCCGGATCGTGAACGAGGTACTCTCACTGGATGAAAGAATGCGGCAAGGCACCGACAGCTACATAGATGACATTATTGTGAATGAGGAGGTAATATCTGCCGAAGAGGTTGCGGCTCATCTACTAGCCTACGGCCTCGTAACTAAGCCGCCTCAGGAGTTGGAGGGCGCCAAAGTTCTTGGACTGTGTGTTGAGCGGGACAAAAGCAAAAGACTCCTCTTCAAAAGAGGCAACAGTGTTCCAGCTCTCCCGACTGCATCGAGACTTAGCAAAAGGGAATTGTTCTCAATCTGCGGCAAACTAATAGGACATTATCCAGTGTGTGGATGGCTGAGAGTGGCTTGCAGCTTCTTGAAGAGAGAAAGCGAAGGCCAAAGGTGGGATGATTATATAGGTGACAGAGCACAGCAAATGGCAGAGGATCTGGTGATAAAAGTGCGCATTGATGATCCAGTTCGTGGATTCTGGTCTGTCCCTAAAGCCACAAACGATGCCACGGTCTTCTGCGATGCAAGCTCCCTGGCCCTGGGAGTAACCTTGGAAGTCGATGGAAAGACTGTCGAAGATGCTGCATGGCTGCGAAAGGCGTCTGATGTGGGTCATATAAACCTAGCCGAATTGGATGCTGTGCTGAAAGGGGTGAATCTTGCTCTCAAGTGGAATCTCAGGACCTTGAAGATAATTACAGATTCAGCAACAGTGCTGTGTTGGGTGAGGTCTACACTGACTGGGTGTAACCGTGTAAAAGTTGCAGGGATGTCAGAGATGCTTGTAAAACGGCGGTTGGGATTGTTAAAAGAGGTCGTACAAGAATTTGGCCTAGCTCTGTCAATCGACTTCATTGAGTCTTGCAGGAATAAGGCAGATCCACTCACTAGGGTCTGTAAAGCCTGGGCAAGGTGTAATGCCAAAGTAAAGCCAATTGGAGAGAGCGTTTCCATCTGCGCCGTTACTCTGGAAGACATGCATGCTCAACACCACTTCGGTGTGGATCGAACGCTGCACCTTGCAAAAATGGTAAATCCCGGGGTGACAAGGAGTGACGTGGAGCTCTGTGTGCGATCATGCATAAAATGTAAAACAATTGACCCCTCACCATCTTCCCATGAGGCGGGCAACCTTAGTGTCCCGAATACGTGGAGCCGTCTGGCCGTTGACGTGACTCATTTTGATGGGAGATGCTTTCTTACACTAATCGACTGTGGACCGAGCAGATTTGCTATATGGCGGGAAGTAAAGTCCGAAAATGCCACTTCTGTCATTTCGCATCTGGAGGAAATCTTTCGGGAAAGAGGTCCACCCGCAGAATTACTGATGGACAATGGCACGGCATTTCGCTCGCACAGGGTTGCTGACATGTGCAACAAGTGGGGAGTAAGTAGGAGGTTTCGAGCGGCTCACCGTCCAGCAGGGAATGGCATTGTTGAACGGCATCATCGTACAATAAAGAGGACGGCGGCCAGAAGTGGTAGCAACCCTTTGCAGGCGGTGTTTTGGTACAACCTGGCTGCTAAGAGTCAGGGTGACCAGGGTGCAGCACCCTCTGGACAGGTTCACTCCTATGCCTGGAAACATCCTTCAGCCCTGGTGAGACTCCAGGAAAAGCTGTCATCCGAGTTTCAGGCTGGCGACGTTGTAGCAGTGAAGCCATCAGATCCGAAATGTACTTCCCAGTGGAGGCTTGGGAGAGTAACGGGAGTCATCTCGGTAAACAATATTGAAGTGGATGGTATGCCAAGACACGTGCTGGATCTGCGGAAGATAGATAGCGTCAAGCAAACGGACCCTGGTAGAAGTGTCAATAGAAGAGCTAATGCACGCTTATTAAATCTATCAGATCTGTTTGAAGAAGAAACCGAGGAATCGATGGCAAATGAAACACATCAGGAGGAAGACAGCCCGAGAAGCCAGGAAGGTGAGGAATCAGAAGAGGACAGTCCAGTGGAAGAAGGACGGTTGGAAAGACCTTCTAGACCACGAAGACCCCCAGCCTGGTTGAGTGACTATTTGTGATGATAACATCAGGAGGGCGTGTGGTGACAGCGAACGCACCCGTGTCAGCAAGCGAAGCAGACGCCGCCACGCGGGAATGCGCACGCGGCGAGTTGCGTGACAGACACCGAGGTATCAAGACGTGTGACAATTGCGTGTGTGTGCGAGTGAACCACGTGGACTGTTTTACATGACTATTTCTTCGCCACATAGTACCCACCACTAAATTACTCCCTACTCGACTAAAATAGTCGCCGTGTCCGAACTAGACTTTAAAATGAGCCTACTTTCATGTAGCCACTATTGATCAAAATTTAAATGTCTTCATGGTGTGCACCATTGTTACAATTTTTATAGTTACTTCACTACACTATCCCACGGTTCCCATTTGCTGAATGGAACATATTTGTTTGCACACTTAAAGGCACATCTTTACTAAGAGAAGGCTCACATTTGTTTTGAAGGTTGTGTAAACGTAGATGGTATATGACTTGGGTTACTAGAAAACACCAAAATGGGAAATCTTTCAAAACCTTCAGTGGGAATGTTACTAGTCCTTTGACTTTGAAGGCTAAAGTGATTGTGTTGTAAGAACCTGCTGTTGTTATTTTGATTGATTATGGGATTGTTGCATCCTTGGTAATGTAGAATGCAGTTTATGTTTGAGAGCAGTGTCCAGAAGCACTATTCTGCTAAATTCTTTACACTTTGGATATCCATACAAGTCTGAGATTGCTAGCACTTGCGAAAGAACTCCATTGATAAAAAATACGGTACATCTTATTTTTGGACACAAATCGCTAGCTCGTCGCCTTTAGGTCGTAAGGAATTTGGCAGAATAGCGCTTCAGAGCCTCTTCATATATGTTAGCTATTGTTTGATATGAGTGCACACTCAGCAGTGAGCATTATTGGTGAATAAAACAACATTGCAAATCCTTTCTAGACTTTAACTTTAACTTAAATGGGATACCATAAGAATCATCAATAATTATAGGTTACTGTGATTTTATCATTTTTGTTATTTCAATGATATTATCCATGTGTTGCACATATTGTTTCCCGAAAATGGATTATTGAAATGTTAAACGATTGACTGAATTTCTTATAGAATAATAGAGAATTTGTAGACTTTTGTAAATACACACTTTTAATATTTACCTTTAATATAAGGTATCATTATTGCAATCATTTAAGATGAAATATTGACAACATCACACATATGGTTGGGATTATTGACTGGGATACCAATTAGATAGTTTGTTATTTTCTATTACAGTAATATTGTTGTTGTGTTAGAGCTTGCAAGTATCATATAATATCACCTATATCCTGTTACATTATTACTTTGTATTAAATACATGCAATTATATACATCTAATGTACTTTGTTTTACTTATTGTCAAATTTAAATCTGGCTGGATGGATCACAACTGAAAATCATTATCTGACACAAAGGTATAAAACATACATACAAAGGCCTGTGTAGTCTCATGTGGAGGAACAAACATAATATGCAGATAGATAGTCACTGGGATGGTGGAGCGGATAAGGCGTTGGCACTTGAATTTGGCAAAACACGCCGGTTCAAGGCGGTCTTGTCCTATCCACAATAACTTCGACCCTGGTTCAACAGATTTCATTGCATGCACACAAGCTTCTACTTTCGCATGAAGACAACTGGCCAGACAAAATAGGGTTGTGGATTGTATCCTTTATTATATTACTCCAGGCCGTCGTCATTCGCTTGGAGTTTCGATTTTCAAAATTAATGCCATCACAGCAGATGAAATACATTCCCGGTGTAAGGCAAATCAAATTTTGTACATATATATGCTGCAAAACAGTACGATTCGCGTATGTGTTTGAGAAGCAGTTCCAAGACACTTATAATATTTTTTTTTTTATTTTTTTTTATTTATTTTACTTACGGACATAATAGTCCAATTACATAGTTATATGAAAAAGTAATTACAGAAAATGACAAAGAAAATAATATAATACAAGAATTAATATTTCATAATAGCATAGACAAAATATAAATACTTATACTTTCCTCAGCAAAACAAAGCTCTACGGAATTCAGATAGGCTCATGCCGCATAAATCTAGATGAGAGGAAGAATTTAAAAGACGACACATTCTGTTAATAGGAGAATAGTATCCTAAATTTGAAGTGTGAAAGTTGAGAGAGAGCAATTCATTTATTCTAAATCTTCGCGTTGGAACATTTAATTTGATACATTGTAAAAGATAAGGTGAGTCGAAAATACTATTAATGATTTTATAAATACATATGAGTTGAGCATGTTGTCGGCGTGTTACTAAAGATGAAATGCCTAGGGTGATCTCTATGTCTTTATAGTCATACTCATCTCTATTTAGACCCAGTTTCCAAGCAACTCGTCTTAGAAAGCGATGCTGTACTGATTCAAGACGGTCAATGTGGGTAGCATAGAATGGAGACCAGATAACACTGGCATACTCAAGGTGTGGGCGAACCAATGAACAGTAAAGGATTTTTAAAGTTTGTACATTATTGAAATCAGAAGTGATTCTAAGGATGAAACCTAGAATCTTAAGTGACTTATTAACAATATTATCAATGTGTTCGCGAAAGGAAAGTTTGATATCCAATGTTAAGCCAAGGTCCTTAATAAGTGTGACCGTGGCCAGGTCAACACCATTTAGTTTGTAGACAAAATTTACAGGTTTTTTTGTTTTATAAAAGGACACAATTTTACATTTATCGATATTCAGCTCCATGCAGTTGGCCTTGCACCAATCATTGAATGAATCAATATCTGATTGAAACAGAGAGCAATCATTGTAAGAGTTAATGGATTTCAGCATTTTGTTGTCATCCGCAAAAAGCCAAAATTGAGTGTCAGAAAAAACATTCAGGTCATTAATAAATATATTGAAAAGAAGAGGAGCAAGATGTGCTCCTTGAGGTACACCAGACGTAACGTCAATTTTATCAGAAATAGAATCATTTATTCTCACTCTTTGTTTTCTTCCAGTTAAGTAAGACTTGAGAAAGGTTAGAAAGGGATCTCTTATACCAATAGCTCTTAGTTTAGCTACAAGGAGTTGATGGTTAACCTTATCGAAGGCCTTAGAGAAGTCAGTGTATAGAACATCAACCTGAGTATTATTCTCAAGGGCCCTGACAATAGTGTCAGTGTAGGAAAGCAAATTAGTAATAGTAGATCTAGAAGATCGGAAGCCATGTTGTTCATCAATCAATAAATTTTTGAAGAGAGGGGAGATTTTTGTAGTTATGATAGACTCAAAGATTTTTGGTATATGGGATAAATTTGATATAGGTCGGTAGTTCTTTATATCAGACTTGATTCCAGATTTAAAAATAGGTCTTAGGTAAGATATTTTCCAAGAGTCAGGAAAAACACCTGAAGACAGAGAAAGGTTAAATAAATGACACAATGGCTTTGACAAGGTAAACTTGCACTTCTTGAGCAAAAGTTGTGGAAAACCATCGGGACCAGTGCCACTATTATCAGACAGAGCCCCCAATGCATTGAAAACATCCACTAGTGATATATTGCATTCATTTAAGTCAACAGTATGTGTGTAGTTGAATAGCGGGACATTAGATGCAGTGTCTGAATATACTGTAGAAAAGTGTTTAGCAAACAATTCTGCAATGGCAGTAGCATTTGTGGCTTGAGTATCATTATAGGTCATATTAGAGGGAAGACCGTTATCTGCACGTTTTTGTGCAACAAAATGCCAAAAATTTTTTGGGTATAAATTTAAGTTAGTCTCGGTATCTTCAATAAAAGATTTATAGCTACTCCTTGATTCCATTTTAGATAATTGTCTTAGATGAGTAAACTTCTGATAGTAAAGTAATTTTCCTGTATCCTTATACATCTTATGCATTTTTTTCTTTTCCAATATTAAATGTTTCAGCTTCAAACTGAACCAATTAGGAAATTTAGGCTGAGAATAGATACCTCTAGGAACAAATTGGAGAATAGAATGTGACAGGTAATCATTGAAAAGAAGTACAGCTTCATTTATATTGTTAAGTGAATAAAAGGAAGACCAGTTAATTTGAGCAAGAAAATAATTCATGTCGGCATAATTGCCATTTTTAAATTTATAGTGATAGGATACCTTATGCTTTAATAGTTCACTACTGAGAAAACTTGAGATGTCAAAAGAAAGAGGAGGATGAAACTTATCAAGGGGTAGCAAATTGTTCGAAGATCTATTTACCTTAACACTAGAGATATCGGTAAAAATTAAATCCAAGCTATAGCCATGTTCATTGGGTATTGAGTTAACTTGATGCATATCATGTAACTTCTTTCAATATTTACAAAAAAAATTTTTTTTTTCGTTAAACAGTAGTTTTTAGTAGAAGTACCTAATTATAATTTCTGAAAAAAGATTTAAAAAGCTTCCTCAATTTTGTAGACCTCTTTTTGTTTTGTATTGAAATGTATAAAAATGTTTGAAAATGTATGGAAAATGTTAAAAGACAATATAGACATCTAGCGGCAAAATTAGAAAGTTTTTTTGTTGTGTACGATCTTTTTTTTTATTTGATACAAATAAAAAAAAAACAAAATAAAAATGGATTTAAATCTGTCATCTTAGTTGCAAAAATATATTACAGCATTCCCACAAGCAGACACGTATAAGTTCGCACTTACACATGTCCCATATGGACGTACCTACAGCATAAAAACCCAATCTAAGGATATTATGTCGGTTTACAGATACTAAAATATAATCTTTACTATATAATCTAAGTTGCAAGGATATATTCATTTACAGCTCTCAGATGCATACCTATGAACAAACACGTGTAGTTCGCGCTTACAAATGCTGAATGTGTACTTACATATAAAATGCAAACCTCAAATGAACATAAGCCCTACAACTTTTGCCGACCTTCCCTGACACAGAGGTCTATAATCTAAGTTTCAAGGATATATATAGATTCAAAGCTCATATACAATGCATGCCCACAAACAAACTTTTGCCTGTAACTTTTGCCAACCATCCCTGGAACAGGGGTCTAATCTAATCTAAGCTGCAAAGATATATATCATTTAAGATATTTATTAAATGGATTCCAAATGGTTTCGTTTTTTTATTTGCTTTTAGTTTTCTTTCTTTTGTTAAAAGACTTACAAATATTTTACAAAAAGTGCATTTTTTATCTTACATGTTTTCTAATATAACAAGTTTTAACGCAAGAAAACTATGTGCAATATACACATTGCCTAATGTTAAGGGGTTGGGCTGCATAGCAGCCAGGGGCGGAGCCCCTAGTTACTCTTAATTCTTAAATAATAATAAAATAGCAAGGTAAGGTTATAAAAGAAGAAGGTAAGGTTATAAAAGAAGTTTAAAAAAAAATAGCAAGGTAAAGTTATAAAAGAAGATCATTAATTCTCGCTCTACGTGTGTCTTGCCCTTTTGGTGGCCAATACCCTCAGGATACTTTTCTGGTTTGGAAAGCGTTACGAGATCCCGCTACTGGTCCAGACTGTAATTATGAATCTCACCATGTTTGCCATGATCCACTTGTGTGTGAATGTCCGCAAAAAGAACCAGATCATCAGAGCTAGAGAGAGAATATTCACGGACATGGAGAGGAAGTACTTCTGGGCGTGGACGGACTTCCAGAGCCACGTGGACTGCATGCTGGTGCTGAGTGTGCTGGGCGCAGGGCTGACCTACCTGCTAATAGAGGTGAAGGCCTACGTGGAGAGCATCGGCTTCCTGGCCGTCTTCACCGAAGCCATGATAGGCGCACCGCAGATCTCCAAGAACCACCAAAACAAGAGCACCGAGGGGATGAGCCTGACCATGGTGATAATGTGGCTGTGTGGAGATGTGTTCAAGACTGTTTACTTCCTGCTGAGGGACACCCCTCCACAGTTCTGGTTGTGTGGCGGACTGCAGGTCACACTCGACACCGTCATCTTATTACAAGTGTGGATGTACCGTCACAAGACGGCGGCTGCCCGTCGTGCCCGTCGCGGCGACTAGCAGTGGACTGAGACAGACTTATAGCAGATGCCCCCTCCCCCCTCCCCCCACACCCACGCTTTACTACTACTGCTGCGCTCAAATCTGAATGAAATCTGTCTCGTCCAGCCAACCGGTGGCGCCCGCACGCCACCATTTAATATTGGAAACAAACACACGTAGATACATTGAATATATGATGGGATATTAGTTCTGAGTTGCGTAGGGAATCGTAGTGAAATTATTGCTCTGTTAAATTGAAGCTACTATAAATCTTGATGGATGAAGCGAGGTAGAATGCAGCTCAGCTTTTACAAGTTATGAACTGGACAGTGGTGTGGGAGGAAGAGGTTAAAAGGGGCCAAGGTTCGGATTGGACAGTAACGCCATTGAAGAAAAAGTGTAAAATTTACTGTTGAAACACTATCTTATCAAAAATGTATGGAAATCAAAACAGTACTTTTAGTGTGTGATTTGCTTTTCATACATTCATGGTAAGATGCTGTGTTTAAGTTAGTTCCTTGACTTATAGGTTGGTATGCGGCTGACCACCCATGCTGTAAAAATGGTTCACTTTGCCAATGTCACCCCTGTTACAGGGAAGGACGGCAAGAGTTGCAGGGTATATGTCCGTTTGAGATTGGTTTTTATGTTGTAGGCTCACATGAGGCACGTGCAAGTGCGAACTTGTACGTGTCTTGGTTGTGGGAATGCATGTAATGTGAATCTCCAATGTAACATATCTTTGCAACTTAGATTAGATTAGATTAATCATTAATGGTTGATTTAAAAAAAGTAATTTGTTGTGTATATCCCTTGACTTACTCATATAGGATGGTATGCGGCTGACCACCCATGCTGTATAAAATGTTTACTTTGCCAATGTCACCCCTATTTCAGGGAAGGTCGGCGGGGCATATGTTCATTTGAGATTTCGGTTTTAATATTGTAAGTCCACATGCAACATGTTTAAGCAGGAACTTATACATGTCTGCTTGTGAAAATGCATTTAGTGTGAATCCCTAATATTACATGTCTTTGCAACTTAAATTAGATTACCTCGAAATGCTGCACACAAAATATCATAAGATCAGCGTCTACCAGGCCGACCACCCAAAAGATGGAAGAACAGCTGGTCTTCTGCATCACAGGAGAGAGTTCCGGAACAAACAGAACTAACATCTTACATAAGAATAAGAATGAAGTCTAAGGTATGATACACGGATGACACTTGTCTAAGTTGCAAAGATCTATATACATTTAAGATCCATATTGAATGCATTCCCACAAGCAAACACATTTAAGTTTGCACATCCACATGATGCATGTGTAACTGGGCAGAATGAAATGATATATATTTGATTGTTTTAATTTTTTAGACAAAATTGTTACGCCACACGGCCGGGTCTATAAAGAAAATATTAATTGAAGTATTAAAATCATGTTATATACCTATACCTATCTGTCATTAATTATTGTTGTGGTTTTTTCTGGAGCATTTTGAATTAAAAATAACACCATTTATGCTTTAATGGTGTGAAAATTGAATTACTCAAACATTCTACGGTAGATTGTGAGACGTAGAGGCAAACGGTAGCACTTGGGAACTGTGAATTACTTTATATTCGGCCATTATACAAACACGCCTACCGTTTGGGCCGCCGCTCCATCGATCTTCATAGTTCAGGTTGAAGGAAAAAATTGTGATTGTACAATCTGGCGCAGTGGTTTGGCAGGAGCTCAAGATCTGTCTTTCGTGCATTAGTAACAAAAATACAAATTGCCATCATGATTATTTGTATTTGGACATCTTTGGAAGAAAAATTTTGATACGGGTACATAACCTCAACTATTTTTGAAAATTTTTTGGAACAAAAACAAAATTACAGGAAGGAAAAATAAAAATTGTGTTATACCTACCGGATTTAAGAGGACAATATGGCACATGGCGCAAAATTAAAATTGTGGACTTTTATATGGACAATATATTTGTTTTTTTTTTTTAACTACTTATTTATATATATATATTTTTTCTTTGTATATTTACTAACATTACTTTTAACTTTTTTAGCTTTACTTTTAACTTTTTTCTGTTTCAATTTTATGTTTTTTAGCTTAATATTTTTTTTTTCTGTGTATATTTACTAACCTAAGTTTTTCAAATTTTGTTATGTAGAAATGGCCACCAACAATAATTTTGTACCTGCACGTTGTGGAAATGCCGCCACTAATTTTCATAGAAAGAATGAATGGGTTTTCGGGACATGGAATGTAAGGAAGATGAATGATTGCAAGGAGAAAGAAATTATGAATGTAATGAAAGATAAACGAATAAAAGTAATGGGTGTGACTGAAACAAAAATGAAAGGAAATGGTGAGAAAGTATTAGTGAACGGTGAATTGTATATTTGGTCAGGTGTGGAAGATGGGAATGAAAGGCAAGGTGTAGGTGTGATTGTGAGTGAGTGTGTAAAAGGATGTATAACGGGTTATCGAAGAGTTTCTCCTAGGATTTTGGTTGTTAAATTCAAAATTAACAGTTTGAGACTTTTCTTGGTTGCCTGTTATGCTCCTGTTGATTCAGAGTGTATGGAGGTGAGAATGAGTTTTTGGAATGAATTGAATGCGGTTGTGCATGAAAGGAAAAATAATGAAAACATTGTAATTTTAGGTGATATGAATGGATGGATAGGTGCACAGAGGGATAATCTATAATCTATAATCTAAGTTGCAAGGATATATTCATTTAAAGCTCTCAGATGTATGCCCACAAACCAACAAGTGTAGTTCGCGCTTACAAATGCTGAATGTGTACTTACAAATAAAATCCAAACCTCAAATGAACATAAGCCCCACAACTTTTGCCGACCTTCCCTGAAACAGGGGTGACATTGGCAAAGTGAACCATTTTTTACAGTATGGGGGGTCAGCCTCATACCAACCTATAAGTCAAGGAATATGAATAATAAATTACATTTAAATATAAAAAAGAACAAAACCTTACAAAGAAATCTATACAAAAAAAAGTCAAAAATTTCCTATGCAAAAAATGTAGCAAATGAATACACCAACATTAGAAATCAACATTGCAGATTAGCCGCCACTTCTTCCTGTCCTTGCATACTTCTTTCATTTCATCCAGAGTCATAACCTTTTTCATACAAGTCCTCCTTTTATTATGACTCTGGATATCCCATTCATTCGCTATTTCAGAGATTTGATCCTTCCATACCCTTCTCGGTCTTCCTCTACCACGACATCCATCTATTCTAGCAACATATACTTTCTTCGTCAATCTTTCATCACTCATTCTCTCCAAGTGCCCGAACCATCTTAACATACTTCTTTTAATCTTCACTTTCACACTTTCCCTTACACCACATTCTTCTCTTACAAAATCATTCCTCACCCTGTCACTTCGTTTTTTCCCAATCATACTTCTTAGATAGTCCATTTCTACTGTATGGACTTTACTAATTTCCCTTTCACTCACCGTCCAGGCTTCACTTCCATACATCAAGGTTGGCACTAGTATACCACCGTGCACCGCCAATCTAACATTTTTTGAGAGATTTTGGTTCCTGGCGATGCAAGCGGTCGCACCCAGTACACACCTGCCTTTCATTATTCTTCTTTCAAATTCACCGGCCATTCTTCCATCTTTTCAAACTTACTTCCCAAATATACAAACTCATTTACAACATCAACATTCATTCCATTAATTTTAAATTCATAATTTATATTTTCATCATCTCTTTCAAAAATCAAAACTTTCGTCTTTCTTGCATTCAACTTCAAATTATTACCTTTCAAATGAATGTTTAATAAAAATATGAATACGCACATTTAATAACTACCTAAAATCGTTCGTTTATTGTATTTCAATAAGTTTCCTTGACTTATAGGTTAGTATGAAGCTGACCACTCATACTGTAAAAAATGGTTCACTTTACCAATGTTACCATTGTGTCAGGTAAGGTCGGCAAGAGTTGCAGGGTTTATGTTCATTTGAGATTGGGTTTTATATTTTATTTTAGGGTTCACATGCAGCATGTTTAAGTACGAACTTAAAGTCTTAAATGCAATATATTTTTGTAACTTAGATTATAGATTATCATAGATTTAGATAGATAGGCAATGTTTTTTTTTGCGTACATTTTTCACAGTATCCAGCACCGATATAAAAATTAGGTACCTCTGTGGTCCAAATTTCATTTAATCGTTTAGCCCACAGATCACGGAATAAACCTTTTTGCTATTTTGAATAACAAACATCAAACGGTGCATTTAAAATATTAATAGCATGTAGTAAGGTTGATTAGATAGTTTTATGTTTCAATTAGGTACGTAAATGTTATTTGTTAGTCAACCATAAATTAACGGTAAGTAGGTGTATTTTTTTAAACCTACGTGAATACACCTTAATACTGGTAACATACGGTAAAGATTGTAAATAAAAAACCGCCCGACATTACCTTAAACTTGTGCCATTTGAAAAATAATACTGTCAGCAATGATAAAAACATACAATCATTAGAAGAGTTAATGGATCTAAGTAAAAAATATACAACTGACAAAATATTCGAATACATACCTTAATAATGCCAAGCTAACTTCCACTCAAAACACACACGACAAATTCCCGAGTCTGATGTAAACGTTCTCAAAAGAAAATGAAGGTATCGAATGAGTTTTTTTGTGTTGTCCACACTACATCAAAGAGTTACCATACGTGAATAAATACTTAAGATTGCAAGATTTTTGTCAGTTCCAATGGAATTGGTAACATACTAAAAGAAAAATTTCGGAGCCAAAAATGGAGACAACCCTTAGCAATCAATATTTCGTGTTTAAATAAGTAAATATTATTGTGGCTAGTACAGAAAATGAAAGATACGTTACTAAGGTATATGCAAAAATACTCAACTTTAAAAACGTTTGACTATTTTGATCGTATCATGCCATCAAAGGGTCAAAACCGGGTTGCGGACATGTAAAATTTGTATGGGAATGGAAAAAAGGCGTTTTTGTTTTATTTTTTAATTACATCGCCACTTAATGCTTTTCGCAGTTTTTTTTTGTATTTCGATACGCTTTTTATTTAATTTACTTTGATAATTTTAGAATTCAGTAGAGTTCACCAGTTTTTATGAAAAAGCTGAAAATCATTAGGGGACACACGCACAAGACAAAAGGTACAAATTTCGACGGCGATACCCAAGTGGAAAACATACAATTTTTGAACCAGTTTTTCTGTAAATTGGTGGTATTTTGAAATCTAAAAAAAAATTACAAATATACTTTATATCCTGTTTTAGTTTGTGGTGTGATTTAAAATGTCATTCAGATTAAGAAAACTGGAATAAAACAAAAAATCTAGAAGCAAAAACTTTAAAAAAAGTGTGTATTGTATCTCCAAATAAAATCTCAAAACAACGTTTTTTGTGACCAATAATTTTAAAATATTAAAAAATAGAATCTTAAGTTTACTTCTAATTTTTTTCAAATTTTATTTTTCATAAGATCTATTTATTTTATAATTTTACAAATGGCTTTATATTTCATGTTTTTCCTATTATCTTCCATTCGCTCTCAGGGGCTCGCCGAAAGCGGACCTATACCGCGCTGGCTTTTAGCTACAAAAAACACTCTCTACTACTTTGAATTACGTCAGCAAGTGATACGCAACATTTTCACAGTGAATATTTTCCATGTTACGTTTTAAATAAATATTATTTTTTGCAATCAACAATTTGTTAATAAGACATTCTTTGACTTATAGGTTGGTATAAAGCTGACCACCCATACTGTACAAAGATGGTTCACTTTGCTAATGTCACCCCTGTTTCTGGGAAGGTCGGAAAAAGTTGCAGGGCTTATGTTCAACTTCTATGTGTGTGCTTGTGGGAATGCATTTAATATGAATCTGAAATGATATATATCTTTGCAACTTTAATTTAGATTAAGACTTTGATACTTAACTTAGAAATTTACTATTACTATTTTAGAAATAATCGGTCGACATTCTACTTCCTACGGATTTTACGCTAAAAAATAATTTTAGTCATCAAGAAAGCGAAATTTCGAGAAAGGAAACGCAATTTTACAGAATGTGAAAACTAAATATTTACTAAGAAATTCTGCGTGTATGCACTATATTGACCACTTTTTTCATAAAATTCCTGGGAACCTTTACATATCCATAACATCTGTAGTTACGCTTACGAGAAACTAAAAACTTGTTTTTTTTTTATTTATATGTTTTTCAAAATTCTAATGAATTAATATACTGGAAATACACAAACCATTACAAAGACCCGTCACCAAAGTTCATCCAGCTCTACAGCAACTTGGTCTTGATTGAGAATCGACGCTTTCTTTAGCGACGACCAAGCTCGCTGAGGGCTCTTGAGGTGTAATTTACACAAAACTGCGCTCGCAAAATAAATCATCCTGATATTATTATTACTAAAAATATAAATTTTGAAACTATTATTTCTTTGATAAAATAAAACTAAGGAAGTCAATAAATATTTCATCTTTTATTCACATCTCAGTCTACCCATACAATCAAATACATTTTTAGTACCGCTCTTTCCTCTTTTGAAATATGAAATATTTGTGATGTAATTTATACAACAATTGAAAGGTTAAGCCTATCTGCATTGCATTAAAAATGGCGTAGAAAAAATGTGGGACATACCTACCCATGAGTTATTACATAGAGGAGCGGAAACTTACTTGCTGATGGGATACATCTTCGCTCCCCCAGTTCTTGTTTGCCCTATACACCAATTCTGTCAAATATGACTTTTTAATCTCTTAAGAATCAAATTCTACACAATCTGAGCTAAGAAAAAACGTAAAATTCGATAATGTGAGAGTTGTTTGAAATATTTTTGAAATCAATTTCCTGTTTTCAAGACACATTGGTCCAGTACACATGCAAACATTGCTCATGTAAAATTAGCTTAATGGTCTATACGGCAAACAAGAACTAAAGCATCGACATGCTACCACTTGCGTTTCTCTCCTGTCACACGTTGCAGTGGTTTTAATGAAATGAGTGATTAAGTTTTTTGGCACGAATTTTGGCGATCACAATATTTATAACGTGTGTTATCTGTCAACTCTAGCTATTTCCGGTCTAGTCGCAGCCGTTATTTGAAATGGTACCAACATTCAAGATTTTTTTTTCGTTCTGCCGAGTTTTTTGTACACATGGAAATGCAACTGTGAAGTTCTTTGTTATTTTTATTACTAATGACCATTTTCGTAAGTAAGTTGAGACATATATATATATGATTTTTTTGGTTAAAATAATTTCTAGTCCACAGATATTATAAGTTAATATACGTACCTTGGAATTTACTACAAACGAACGGGAGAACAGGGCGCGGAGCGCGCAACGGTGCCAGATATACTAACTAAACGAACACGAATTTTGAAATCAAAAATTTTTGAGAGCGCTCTTAAACGAAAAGCAGTTTAAATAGCTGCTTTTTATTTTAAGCAACTAAGCGCGCTTACAATTTAAACGAAAAGTCGTTTTGAAAAAAAAGCGTATAAAAAGTTGCTTCTCGTGTTATAAAGCTAAATCTGCCGTTTTTGTTTCTTACACTTTATGGTCTTAGCAAAATAGTTACAGTAATGAAAAAAATCAAGCATGTTTATTAATTTTTTATCTTAATTACAAAGCTTAAAAAAAATATATAACTTAAGAATTGCTACCACAAAAAAATATTTAAAAAAACGCGTTTTTTTTACATTTTTAGCTTTTTTTTCGTGTATGCTGTATTTTGGATTTTTTTTTTGCTTTTTACTTACAGAACTATACATTGTTTAGGTTCAATACTCAACATTTTTTCAATAATGTCAATAGTTTTTGAGTAAATATGGAAAAACTGTGTTCTTTGATTTAATTAAAATTTAATTCATTTAGTAGTTTCAGGTTTTCCATATTTACTCAAAAACTATTGAGATTATTGAAAATTTTTTGAGTATTAAACCTAAACAATGTATAGTTCTGTAAGTTAAAAGCAAAAAAAAAATCCAAAATACAGCACACACGAAAAAAAAGCTAAAAATGTAAAAAAAACGCGTTTTTTGAAATATTTTTTTGTGGTGACAATTCTTAAGTTATATATTTTGTTTAAGCTTTATAATTAAGAAAAAAAATTAATAAACATGCTTGATTTTTTCCATTACTGTAACTATTTTGCTAAGACCATAAAGTGTAAGAAACAAAAACGGCAGATTTAGCCTTATAAGTTATAACACGCCATTAGCGTTTGAAAAAGCGGATAAAAAAAGCCGAAGCAACTTTCGTTTAAAACGAAACGAAAACGTCGTTTACAAAACGATTGAAAAAATGTAGCGCGCTTTTTCAACGTTGCTTGTATTATAAAGCTTAAACAAAATATATAACTTAAGAATTGCCACCACAAAAAAATATTTCAAAAAACGCGTTTTTTTTACATTTTTAGCTTTTTTTTCGTGTGTGCTGTATTTTGGATTTTTTTTTTTTGCTTTTAACTTACAGAACTATACATTGTTAAGGTTTAATACTCAAATTTTTTTCAATAATGTCAATAGTTTTTGAGTAAATAAGGAAAAACTGAAACTACTAAATGAATTAAATTTTATTAGACTTTTTAAAGTTTGTGTATTCACACAGTGAAAATTCATTTTTATAAATAATTATAAAAAATTATAAAAAACACAGAGTTTTATTTTCACAAATTGAGTTTTTATTTCCACCTCAAGTACTTTCGACTTATTCACGTCATTATCAAGAGGATACTAGATTACAAAAATTGACAAGACAAATACCATAGAGAAATAAAATAAAAATAATGATTTAGGTACGACAAATAGGTACAATAAGGAAATGACACATAATATAATTACAATATTATATAATGATATAACAAATTGACAAAACAACAAACCATAGAGAAATCTAAATAAAAATAATAATTTATGTAAATAGGTACAATAATGAGATGACACATATTATAATTACAATATTAAAAAATTGACAAAACAAAAACCGTAGAGAAATCAAATTAATAAGTCACGATAAAGAAGCACAATTAGTTAATAACAAAGGTGAGGCAGCAGGAATTTGGACATTGACCAAATTGTAAGAATTAGAATTTTTATGTTTGTGGATTTCTAAAGTTTCTAGGGCAATTAGTTGTCTGCCCTTGCATCCGGAATGGAGAACCCTGACACCGTCATTATTGAACGAGTGGTCATTTTCGATACAGTGGTCCGCCATCTCCGAATAACCAGACAAACCCCTAAAAGCCCTCTTATGTTCTTTCAACCTTACATTTATAGATCTGGAAGTTTGTCCAACATATACGGAATTGCAGTCATTACAAGATAATCGATATACACCCCCACCATCCATACGTTCAATCTTATCCTTATTGTTGAATAATATTTGACCTATATTACTGTTGGTATAATAGGCGCAACTAAAGGTATTTTTTACTAAGTGACCAAGGTTGGTACTCACTTGCCCTACATATAATATTCTTCTCCATTTCTGATCCTTACCATTATCCAAACAATGAGGGTAAATATATTTTTGGTACATGAGTTTTTTTTGTTTAGATAGTAAAAGGTCATTAATAATGGCCTCTTTATACCCATTATTTGACGCTATAGTCTTTATCGTATTCAATTCCAGGTTAAAAGCCTCCCTCTCGAGGGGTAAGTTAATCAGCCTATGAATTAAGGAATGAAAGACAGCCATTTTTTGCGATATAGGATGGTTAGACGTTGCATGAATAATTGCGTCCGTGTATGTTGGTTTTCTATATACACTGAATTTAAATTTATTGTTATTAATTTTTGACTTTTTTTGTATAGATTTCTTTGTAAGGTTTTGTTCTTTTTTATATTTAAATGTAATTTATTATTCATATTCCTTGACTTATAGGTTGGTATGAGGCTGACCACCCATACTGTAAAAAATGGTTCACTTTGCCAATGTCACCCCTGTTTCAGGGAAGGTCGGCAAAAGTTG
>CATOGX010000096.1:0-55424 GCA_951799405.1 Agapetus fuscipes | reverse complement strand
TTTTTGAGCAAATCTCATATGAAACTTTCCGCTGTTCGGAAACCATCTTGAATTTTCTAAAATTTGAAAATGTTTCACTATGAATTATAGTGATAAGAGAGTTCTTTCTATTAAAGTTAAGAAATATAAAAGTTTTTGCGTTCTGATGGGTTCTTGTAGCCTTTTAATTTCAATTTTTGATATCATGTTAACGTCACTTATGTTATTATATTCAAAAAATATATTTAATTTTAAATATATTTTTTTATGTTATGTATAATACTCGTATTGTAAAGGAATTATTCTTTTGTCAACGCTTTCACTTCTGAGAAAATCACAATTGTTTATTTTTTTCATATGGCAACCCATAGACGAAGATTGGCAAGAGTGCTGCTAAAGCTATTTTTCTTAGTGACAATTTAAGCAACGATCACACTGAAGTTTTAAAGTAAATCATTAGAGCCGTTTTGGAGAAAAGTGCAATTTTATGTTTTTTTTTTGTATGGCAGCTATCTTGAATTTTCAGGTTGGTGCCATGCCAGTCGGCTCATCAAAATTTGTGGTTATCAATTCTCTTAATCCAAAAATTGGTGTCTCTGCGATAAGTAGTTTCGGCTATAGCTCCTTCGGACTGCTATAAAGTAACAATATTTTAAAATTTCTAGGCAGCGGAAGGGTTAATCAAAAATTATTGCTAGCCGATTTGAAAGCCATTGTATGAACCTACATTTATTTATCACTATTGTTTTCGAAAAGTAAAATATAGCCACCGTATAAAGCGAAAAATTTCCATACAAAAATTTATTGTAATTTTCTTGATAGCAATAATAATAATAAAATGTTAATTGCAGCTTAGTCACGTGGAGGGTGCAATACATGACCAGCCATATAAAAAATACAGCAATGAAAAAGTACGTAGAAGAAAAATACAAAACTGATTATACAAGGTTAATTTAAAATACTAGGCTTTGAAGTGTTATTTTTTATACAAAAGTGACCAATATCTAAATCTAAGCTGCAAATATAAATATCATTTGAGATTTATATTAAACGTATTCCCATAAGCAGACACGTATAAGTTCGCGCTTACACATGCCGCATATGAACCTACAATATAAAAACCCAATCTCAAGTGAACATAAGCCCTGCTACTCTTGCCTACTTTCCCTGAAATAGGGTTGACATTGTCAAAGTGAACCATTTTTTACAGTATGGGTGGTCAGCCTCATACAAATCTATAAGTCAAGAAAAATGATCGTACCGCAAAATTAAAATTACTTAAGCAGATTGGCTTCATTAATAATACAAATTAAACATTTTGTTGTGAAAATTAAATATCACCTCAAAACAACTTTATTTTATGCTGTAAAGTCATGTGCAGTCTACTGTACATTTAATTTCTGATACGCGCGTTGGGGAATTTTTACGTCTCAAAAGATTGCTTTCGTCGCCCATCCATGCATATTATATATCGATGATATCACGCATCTCCCTCGTGCTACGAGGTATATACTTATTTTCAACATTCTAACTATAACAGGACAGATAATTTACAACCCTTTATTATAAGTAAGTAAGTATCCATGAAGTTTTAATATATGTTTAATCTTCTATACGATATTATTTTTTATATTCTGTTAAAATAAAGTACTGAGGCGTTTAAGCTAGATTTTGACCAAAAACGGGACACGACGTAAAGTTTTTTGGAAAATATTTGACTTTAAAATTCATTTCTCGTGAAACTATAGCAGATAGAAAGAATGTGTAAGAGACTATTATTGTTTTAAAATTAATGTTCTTATTTTTGATTTACAAAAATTTCAATTATTGTACTTTGTTTTTGAGTCATAAAATATAATATTATCTAGGTTTTTGGCAGTTACTTCGTGAAAGTTCATTTTAATAGATTAAAATAAAAAACTTATACACCTGAAGATGGGAGGTATTGCTTCTCCCGAAACCGGTAGTGTTTAAAAAATAATAAAAGCTCATGTGAATTGTAACAAATAAGTTTTTTATTTTAATCCATAAAATATAATGTAAAAAATATCGTTTTACCCCTTTTTCTCCTGAACCAGAAGGGTTGGAAATACAAATTTTTGGTATGTTAATTTTATTGTTATTATTAACGAATGTAACATATATTTTTTTTTCTTTATTCTCATGACTCATACAACTTATTTCAAAAGATCGATTTATATATTTGAAAAAATGACCGCATTCAAAATGCTCCAGGTTTGGAGTATTTTTTTTAATGCAAAAAGCAGGTAAATAATGTAGGTCATCATCTCTTACTAGTCTCTGCCTGGTAGTCGATGAGATAGTTTGCACCATTTTTTGGGCCTCTTTGAAGAGGCCGCCTCCAGAACGCTCCAGGGTAGGATCACCAAAATCTGCAGAAAAGGCATGTACTCGATGCCGGACACCTCCCCAAACATGTTTCTGCCTGGTAGTCGATGAGGTAGTTTGCATCATTTTTTGGGCCTCTTTGAAGAGGCCGCATCCAAAACGCTCCAGGATAGGAAAAGGCAGACCAGTGAAAAAATGATGTACTCGATGCAAACTACCAGCCTGACCATGTCTCTGCCTGGTAGTCGATGAGGTAAGGTTTCGTACGTCTAGCTCTTAGTCTAAATCGTCTGGTTTAATTTGTCGCGCGCCTCGAGGACTGAATGAACCGAAGTAGCTGCTCGTAGCGCAGCACGGGAGAGACGCAGAGGGAACACGGGCATGGACGATAACAACACTTTGATCTCAGTGTGTTTTTGAAAATGTTTACCTAACTCTTTTATAAAGTCAACACAAACTCCAATAAAAAAACAATTGTGATGTCACAGATCCTGAGGAACCGACTACAAGCTATTTTGTTTTGGTGATTATTCCTTGTCAAATAGGTTGGTATAATTAAAGATTTTAAATTATGATTACGGTCGTTAGACATTTTATAGAATGAAAAAAAAACGGATTTTACACGGAACCTACAACCTTCTGCCACGATCAAACAACAACAATTCAACAGTTCGTGGTTCTTCTTCGTAGAAGAGACACGCTCCTGAGGACGTTGGATATGACTCCGACGAAACGTAGAGAAAATCGTTCTTCTCTTTTGCACGGTCAGTAAAATCCGTTTTTTTCATTCTATAAAAGGTTGGTATAGGGCTGACCCTCCATTGTTCACACAAAACCTGATTCCCTTTTGCCAATGCCATCCTGGTTCAGGGAAGGGCGGCAGGAGTTGCAAGGTTTATGTTCATGTGAGGTTTGTTTTATTTTATATGCACAAATGCAGCATATGTAAGTGTAAACTTGCATGTACCTGCTTGGGTGTATGCATCAATTATAAGCCCTAAAGTGGCAATAAATTATTGTCAGATTTAGAAGTCAACCTGATACGAACCATAAGTCAAAGAACTATCGTACATTATAAACTAGCATCACTGTCCATTACAAGCAATACGTCGAAAGTGTCATATTGTCTGTTTTTTTTTTAATTCAGTCACTTCTGTAGCGGTAGTCCGGTCGGTAAAGTGGGAAGCGACAAACGCGTGCCGTCCTGCTCTGACCCACCCAGCGACGTCTCTGTCGCCCACGTACAAAATTCAAACAATTCAACGGTCATTACAAATTACAATCTGCGATACAGAGCATCAACCATGAGTGACATTCATAAAAATCGACAACCATTATAACCTATTTTCACTGTAGAAACAAACGACTCTTTTTTTCGTCACTTTGTTGGGTATGTTCCTTGACTAATAGGTTTGTATACGGGTGACCACCCATGCTGTAGAAAAAGGTTCACTTTGCCAATCTCAATCAAAATCAATCAAAATGTTCAAATTCCCTGTTTCAGGGAAGGTCGGCAGGATTTGCAGGGTGTATGTCCATTTGAGATTTGGTTTTTATGTTGTAGGTTCACATGCGGCATGTGCAAGCGCGAACTTGTACGTATCCGCTTGTGAGAATGCATGTAATTTGAATCCCCAATCTTACATATTACATATTACCTCGCGCTGGCTTGCCACGGCGTAGAGGGGCGTCCCTCGGGTGGCGGATGAGGGGTAAGGTCGGTGGATCTACTAAGTAGTCCTCCCGGCTAGGTCCAATGGACCCGCTGACCAACGGCAAGTGCGGTCCTCCATTCATATTGGGGGTTGTGCGTAGGGCCTACGACCCGACCACATAAAAAACCTGCTGTAACGAGACCAAACAGTAGAAGAAGCCTCGGACAGGGACTGATTTTGGAAAAACGACACTTGCAAGGAAATAAGGACTTGAGATTGGGAACATGGAATGTGTTGAGCATGTATAGACCGGGAACTACGGAGGCAGTTAGCAGAGAATTTGACCATTACAAATTAGATATATGTGCTCTACAGGAAATGAGATGGACTGGAAGTGGAGAGATGAACATCGCTGATAAAATAATATACTTCAGTGGACCGGAAACCAGACATGAAAAAGGAGTGGGTTTCTTAATAAACAAAAATATCCAAAAAGCAGTCATCAGCTTTAGACCTGTATCGGATAGAATAGCAGTCTTGAGACTGAGAGGCAGGCTTTTCAATATCAGTCTCATTAATGTTTATGCTCCAACAGAAGAAGCCCAAGATGAACACAAAGACAACTTTTATAATGAGCTGGACTCTATATATGATGAACTGCCGTTACACGATGTAAAAGTCGCTTTGGGGGACTGGAATGCAAAAATTGGAAAGGAAGACATTTTCATGGATACCATTGGCAAACACAGTTTACACAATAACACGAACGATAATGGTCTCAGATTAATATCGTATGCATGCTCAAGGAACATGATCGTGTCTTCTACAACATTCCCACACAAAAACATTCATAAAGAAACTTGGAACTCCAGAGATGGACGCATCAAAAATCAAATTGACCATATCATAATTGACAAACGCCATCGTAGAAGTATCAGAGACGTGCGAAGCTACAGAGGAGCAGAATGCGACACTGATCACAACCTAGTGATTACAAAATTAAGATTGAGAATTAAGACAATAAACCCCTGTGAACAGGCCTTACCAAAATTTAATCTTGATGCACTGGAGGACTGTAACATACACGAACAATATGTTTCAGAAATGCAGAAGCGACTCGAAACCATTCAAGAGCCAAGCAGTACAAATGAGCTATGGGAAAATATTAAACAATGCACTTTAGAGGCAGCCAAAACTACTCTGGGTAAACCTCAAAAAAAGAAAAAGAGAAGATGGTTTGGTGATGCATGTCAACGGGCGGTGGAACAAAGGAAAAAGGCTAGAAACATGTGGTTGATGGGATCAGTGAGTGAAGACGAATATAGAAATATTAAGCGTGAGACCAGGAAAACACTTAGACAAGAAAAGAAAAAATATCTTACAGGAAGGCTGGAGGATCTAGAAAAACATTATAATGCAGCTAAAAGTAGAACTTTCTACAGTGAGATAAAAAGCATGAAGGGAACATTCAAACCAAGGACCACAATGATAAAATCTGGAAACGGCACAGTGATACTCGAAAAAGATAAAGTGCTGAACAGATGGAGAGAATATTTCTCGGAATTGCTTAACGTGCCAAACACAGAAAAAAGTGAAGAGATAGAAATATCCACTGCAGAAATACAAATGGATCCTCCCACCTTAACGGAAGTTGTAAATGGAATTAAACACCTGAAAAATAGGAAAGCTCCTGGTGTGGATAATATACCGTCTGAACTTATCAAGAGTGGAGGCATGGCAATGGCCAGGAAGGTGCACGAATTACTAGTAATGATAATTATGGAAACAGGAAACTATCCCCGAAGAATGGAGTGTAGGAGTAATTGCATCTATACACAAAAAGGGGTGCAAAGCATAATGCACAAATTACAGAGGTATTGCTTTGCTGCCAACTTGCTATAAAGTACTGTCGTACGTATTACTACTGCGAATTACACCTTACGCAGAAGACTGCTTGGGAGAATATCAGTGTGGCTTCAGGAGAGGGAGAAGCACGACAGATCAAATTTTCGCACTCCGACAAATGTTTGAGAAACAATGGGAATTTTCCAACGAGGTCTTTAATTTGTTCATAGACTTTCGACAAGCATATGACAGCGTGAACCGACTAAGTCTAAAAAATACAATGCTTCTCTTTGGTATTCCAAAAAAGCTAGTGAGACTTACAGAAGCGTGTATAAAGGGTTCGAAAGCAGCAGTCAAAGTGCAAGGAGATGTCTAGGATACTTTCACAGTTGGAACGGGCTTAAGACAAGGCGACCTACTCTCTCCAGTGCTTTTTAATATTGCATTGGAGAGTGTGATACGCAGCATAAATACGTATCAGGTGGAATCCATTTGGGAGTAAATCATAAGATATAGGATAATCATAAGGGATATGCAGATGATTTGGCATTGGTAGCTAGTAATCACCACGAACTGGACGAGATGTACTCGACAATCAAAAGTCGTGCAGCCACAATGGGATTGAAAATCAATGTTGATAAAACAAAGTTTCTTTACTTGTCCAAATTCAACTATTTCAGAACACCACCATACGGACATATTACTTTTGGTGAAGACAGTATAGAAGAAGTGCTTAAATTTACATATCTGGGTAGCATTCTCACAAACACTAATGAAATGAGTGTAGAAATAACATCTAGAATACAGAGTGGCATAAGAGCAGCGGCGGCCCTGAACTATCTCCTAACAACTAAGTCCTTGTCCAGAAGAGTGAAACTTCACATATACAATAGCCTCATTAAACCAGTGGTCATCTATGGTTCGGAATCTTGGTGTATGACCCTAAACGACCAACAAAGACTTCTGTCTTTTGAAAATAGGATTCTAAGAAAAATATTGGGTCCACGACCGGGTATTGCAGAAGGAACCTGGAGGCTTAAAAGTAATGAAGAAATTCGCTCCACAACTAAACAACCTTTCATCACAAGTGAAATCAGATCCCGAAGATTGGCATGGATTGGCCACGTCGTTAGATCCGGAGAAGAAAGGGCCACTAAAGGTATTCTGCAGGGTATACCCGAGGGCAGGAGACCGTTAGGCAGACCAAGACAAAGATTATTAGATAACATCAACCGAGATCTGGAGGAGCTTAATGCTAAAGACGACTGGCAGTCCATTGCTGAGGATAAAAAGGCTTGGAGATCTATTGTTTCGGAGGCAAAGGTCCTACAAGGACTGTTCGGCCATCGGAAGTAAGTAAGTAATCTTACATATATTTGCAACTTAGAATAGATTAGATTATACACAACGCATTACGTAGGGTTCGTCTATGAATTACTGGACAAACCGTGTGTAAGCTTCGAACATCTCCATACACTCCTGACTTTCGACCCGGCGCCGAATAGAAAACACCATAGACAAACCAATAGGATGGTGGCAGAATGCGTCTAGTGTACAATGGCTTCAGATCGAGTAACAAATGCCGAGGTATTTTCCTGTATAAATACCAGAACTAAGCGCTTTACGTCCATCAAAAGGCAAAAACTGTTTTATTTCGACCACATAATAAGAAATGAACTTCGCTCCTGCATCTTATTATGCAGGAAAGAATCAAGGGATGACAAGCTCCAGGTCAAAGGAGACCATCTTGGTTGAAAAACTTGAGACAGTGTTTTGGCGGAAGCACAAGACCCCTTTTTCGTGCCGCAGAATCCAAGATTCAAATCGCTATGATGATTATTAATCTTTACTGAAGAGTTTATTTAGGTTTTCAGCAGTAACTTTGTGAAAGTTCATCTTTACAATTGTTTAAAATGAAAAACTTTGTTATAATTCACTGTGTGAGCTTTATTTTTAAAAACACTACTAGTTTCGGTGGGTCAATATCCACCATCGACGGGTGTCAACTTAAAACTAACATAGAAATACAAAAAATACAGTCAGAATTATAGATTATAGAAGGGGAGGGGGTATAAGGTGGGCGGAGCTTAAGAGGAAACAATGAAAGAAGAGGGGATGTATTCGGAAAGACAATGTTGTTAATTATATTGTTTTCTGAATTTAAATTTTTGTGTATCTGAAGATTTTCAAAGTTACACATTATCTTTCCTTTGTTAGTAATGTGGTTTAGGAGTTTTAATTTGTGGGAGTGGAAAGAATGGTTTGACTCCATGATGTGAAAAAAAAAAAAAAAAAAAAAAAAAAAATTAAATTCAGAAAACAATTTAATTAACAACATTGTCTTTCCGAATACATCCCCTCTTCTTTCATTGTTTCCTCTTAAGCTCCGCCCACCTTATACCCCCTCCCCTTCTATAATCGATTAAATTCTGACTGTATTTTTTGTATTTCTATGTTAGTTTTAAGTTGACACCCGTCGATGGTGGATATTGACCCACCGAAACTAGTAGTGTTTTTAAAAATAAAGCTCACACAGTGAATTATAACAAAGTTTTTCATTTTTAACAATTTACTGAAGAGGCACAGAAATTAAAAATAAGTGTAACGACTGATTAACGGGCAAACCGTGTGAAAGCTTTCATACATTTCCATACACTTCTTAGATTCCAATCCATCGCTGGTTCAAAAAAAACATAGAGAAACTGGGGAAAATGTGTTGTAATGGCTATAAGTGGTTTGTCAAACCTTTGATTTTAAATTTTTAGCCACGATGATCTTTGAAATCATTGAGTACTTTATTAAGTTAATACAAAGATTGATGGAAATTAAAATGAACCTCCAAACAGAATCATTAATGTACGTTTGCATACAAACAAAAATTGCACGCAAATATGACCGTCTCTAAAGGCCATTTCAAATAACAATAAACGTAAGTAGGGCCCTCACACAATCGACATGCATTCCCAAGTAACCACTTTAGTCGTCCTACGTTGTGAAAATTGCCTTTAGGTCTAATAAGTCTCCTAGAAAGGTTAATGTTTTGCTATTCGGTCATATTAATGGCTTGAGAATAACTTATAAGTCCTAAAACCAACTGGTTATTATTGCATCATTATTGGTATCTAGAAGTTGCTGACAAGAGGTTAAATTAACGTTATTTTGACTTGTGTTTCAAGAGCTAATTGTCCGTGCATCTTAAGGTTGTCTTAGACTCCTGATTAGGTTCTAGAGAGGTTGACATATTTTGCTAAATGGAGAGCCAAAGAATAATTATTTAATATTATTACAACCATAAAGCTACGGAATGTTGAAATAGCTTTAGGTTGTATTAGGCTGTGTTCAAAAACCAAACTCCCGTTGTTTTTAAAAATATGTTTCTTATACTTTATGGCCTTAGTTAAAAATTGACATCAATGAAAAAAATCACGCGTAGTAAATAATTTTGCATCTTAATTTTAAAGTTAGTTTTTTTATTATAACTTAAAAAATGACGCCACAAAAAAATATTTAAAAAAACTCGTTTTTTGTACAATTTTTTGCTCGCATTTTGTTGTTTTGTATTTTGGAAATATTATTTTTCTTTATAATTATAGAATTATATAAATTCTACTTTGTGGTGTGATTTTTAATAGAATAATGTGAATGGTTATTGAGATAATATGAAAAAACTGTTTTCAAGAATTAAATAAATTAATTAGTTTCAGTTTTTTCATATTATCGCAAAAACTGTTCACATTATTCTACTAAAAATTACACCACAAACTAGGATTTGTATCATTCTATAATAAGAAAGAAAAAAAAAAATTCCAAAATACAAAACAACAAAATGCGAGCAAAAAAATGTAAAAAAAACGAGTTATTTTAAATATTTTTTTGTGGCGTCATTTTTTAAGTTATATAAAAGTAATTAACTTTAAAATTAAGATAAATAATTATTTAACACGGGTGATTTTTTTCATTTATGTTACTCTTTAACTAAGGCCATAAAGTATAAGAAACATATTTTTAAAAACAACGGGATATTTTTTTTTGGACGGAGTCATAATACTTGTCTAGGCAAACGAATTAGGACTGCGTGGTAAGAATCCAAACCAATAGGTTATCTTTAGAAGCTACACGTATTTTATAATGCTTTATTATGGCATTCTCAAGAGCTGTTATTTTTCTACGGAATTTCAAAGCAATATCCGTTGTCTTGCAAGATGAACCGACACAGGGTGATACAAAAAAAACGGAATGGAAATTTTAAACGTACAGTCCGTATTTTTTTTTTACTAATAATGGATACATCAGTAAGTTTTAGTGCTTAAATCATCTATCAAAGTGAATCAAATAATTTGTATGCGCGTAAAGTAGGACTAAGAGCTAGATGTACGAAACCTTACCTCATTTACTACCAGGCAGAGACATGGTCAGGCTGGTAGTTTGCATCGAGAACATCATTTTTTCACTAGTCTGCCTTTTCCTATGCTGGAGCGTTTTGGAAGCGGCCTCTCTTTAAGGCGTGTTATAAAGCCAAATATGCCATTTTTGTTTCTTACACTTTATGATCTTAGCAAAATAGTTACAGTAATGAAAAAAATCAAGCATGTTTATTAATTTTTTATCTTAATTATGAAGCTTAAACAAAATATATAACGTAAGAATTGCCACAAAAAAAAAATATTTAAAAAAACGCGTTTTGTTTACATTTTTAGCTTTTTTTTTCGTGTGTGCTGTATTTTGGAATTTTTTTTTTGCTTTTTAATTACAGAACTATACATTGTTAAGGTTTGATACTCAACATTTTTTTTATAATGTCAATAGTTTTTGAGTAAATATGGAAAAACTTTGTTCTTTGATTTAATTAAAATTTAATTCATTAAGTAGTTTCAGTTTTTCCATATTTACTCAAAAACTATTGACATTTTAAAAAAAATGTTGAGTACCAAACCTTAACAATGTATAGTTCTGTAATTAAAAAGCAAAAAAAAAATTCCAAAATACAGCACACACGAAAAAAAGGGTAAAAATGTAAAAAAAACGCGTTTTTTTAAATATTTTTTTGTGGTGGCAATTCTTAAGTAATAATTTTGTTTAAGCTTTATAATTAGGATAACAAAATTATTAACATGCTTGATTTTTTTAATTACTGTAACTATTTTGCTAAGACCATAAAGTGTAAGAAACAAAAACGGAAGATTTAGCTTTATAACACGCCTTCCCAAAAAATGGTACAAATTACCTCATCGACTACTAGGCAGAGACTAGTAAGAAATGATGACCTACATTATTTACCTGCTTTTTGCATTAAAAAAAGTACTGCAAACCTGGAGAATTTTGAATGCGGCCATTTTTTTTAACAAATATATAAATCGATCTTTTGATATAAGTTGTATGAGTCATGAGAATAAAGAAAAAAAAAATATGCTACGTTCATTACTAGTAACAAGAAAATGAACATACCAAAAATTTGTATTTCTAACCCTTCTGGTTCAGGAGAAACGGGGGTAAAACGGTATTTGTTACATTATATTTTATAACTCAAAATCAAAGTACAATAATTGAAATTTTTGTACGTCAAAAATAAGAACATTAAATTTAAAACAATAATGGTCTCGTATATATTCTTTTTATCTGCTATAGTTTCACGGGAAATGAATTTTAAAGTCAAATATTTTCCAAAAAACTTTACGTCGAGTCCCGTTTTTGGTCAAAATCTGTCTTAAACGCCTCAGTACTTTATTTTAATACAAATTAAAAAATAAATATCGTAAAAAAGATTAAACAAAGTATTTTAAAACTTCATTTTTACTCACTTACTTATAATAAAGGGTTGTATTATGTTGTATAATAATTATCTGTTCTGTCATAGTTAGAATGTTGAAAATAAGTATGTATATACATACTCGTACCTTCGTAGCGCGAGGGATATGCGTGTTTTTTTTTTTAAGGAATCCTGTGCGGGAGGCTCCCCAATTCTTGTGAGTCTTGGGGGTCTATGTCACCCTGGAAGGGTGCCGCAGAGGTGTTGCTTGAGTTCTTGGTTCTGTCGTGAGGCGCTGCAAGGAAGTGGTGATTGATGTTGGTTTTGAATAAAAACCGGATTAAATTGGGAAGGGAACACAGATACTGGTAGACCATTCCATAAACGGGCAGTTTGGCAAAGGAATGAGTCATGAAAACGCCAAGTTCTCATAGTTTTGAGATCGACTGCAAAGGGATGAATGAGAGTCGTACTACGAGTTTCCCTTTCTGAAATGCGAGGGGGAGGGATTAATGAATGGAGCTCATTAGAACAAGCTCCGTGGTAATATCGATAAAAAAGACTGAGCATTCCAACTTTTCTTCTGTGCTGGAGCGGCTGCAGATCGGATGTCAGAGAAGGATCATTGATCAACCTCACTGCCCTCCTTTGCACAGAATCAAGTTGGTCACTCAACTTCTTGGACATACCACACCAGAGATGGCTGCCATACTCGATAATGGGGCGGATTTGGGATTTATACAGAGTCAATAACTGGGCTGAAGTAAAAAACCTACGGGCTCTGTATAATATGCCGAGTCGCCGGAAAGCGGAAGTTGTGCGAGACTCAATAGCATCATGGTATTTTAACTCTGATGACAGAGAAACACCAAGAAGATTTAAGTGTTCATGGTTAGAGAGGGAGACATTGTCGAAAGTTGGGAGATAGTTGTTTGGAATCCTCTTTAAGGATATCAGACATGCTTGAGTCTTTTTGACGTTGAACTCTACAAGGTTGTCAGTGCCCCAACGGCTGACAGCCCTGAGATCTGTATTACAGTGTTATCGTCGATGTAGAATTTGCACGGATGGGCGACGAAAGCAATCTTGTGAAACGTAAGAATTCCCCAACGCGCGTATCAGAAATTAATCGTACAGTGGACTGCACATGACTTTTCAGCATAAAATAAAGTTGTTTTGTGGTGATATTTAATTTTCAAAACAAAATGTTTAATTTGCATTTTGTATTTGTATTATTTTTCAACTTTTTTCGCTTCATACTTACCAATTCCTTTTGTGATCCTCTTTTTACATCTCCTATCATTATTGTCGAGCACAGCTAATAGTATTATTAATGAAGGCAATCTGCTTAAGTAATTTTAGTTTTGCGGTATGATCATTTTCCTTGCCCTATAGATTGGTATGAGGCTGACCACCCTTACTGTAAAAGATGGTTCACTTTGACAATGTCAACCCTGTTTCATGGAAAATAGGCAAGAGTTGCAGGGCTTATGTTCACTTGAGATTGGGTTCTTATATTCTAGGTTCACATGCGGCATGTGTAAGCGCGAACTTATACGTGTCTGCTTATGAGAATACGTTTAATATGAATCTCAAATACATATAATGGCTTTCAAATTGGCTGGCAATAATTTTTGATTAACCCTTCCGCTGCCGAGAAATTTTAAAATTTTGTTACTTTATAGCAGTCCGAAGGAGCTATAAAGTATTGTATTCGTCCGAAAAAAAAAATAAGGTTTCAACGGAAATGAGTTGTCCTGCACCAGAACATGCAAAAAACCTAATTTGTCGAACCTGTCCGTATGTATGTATGACCGTATATCCCAGCCGAATCTACTGAAGAGAATGGACAACCACAGATTTTGATGGGCCGACTGGCATGGCACCAACCTGGAAATTCAAGATGGCTGCGATACAAAAGAAAACATTAAATTGTACTTTTCTCAAAAACGGCTCTAACGATTTTCTTTAAAATTTCAGTGTGATCGTTTCTGTTTTTAGAGATGAAGTCTTTTTATATCTTACACCAATTGACTGGTGTTGGATATGTTTTTATACTTACGTCATTTTATACTTACGTCATTAATTTTTTCCACTTTTTTCGCTTCATACTTACCAATTCCTTTTGTGCTCCTCTTCTTACATCTCCTATCATTATTCTCGAGCGCAGCTAATAGTGGTTTGTGTTTAGCACAGCTCCACGGTATCTCGAGAGTCTCTTACATCCCCTCTCATTCGTTCATCCACACATATGTAATCAATGATTGTTCGGTTGCCCGCTCTGTTCTGCCACGTATACAAATGTATACTTTTGTGGTTGAACCTGGTATTAGACGTAAAGAGTATTTGCTCCATTTATAGGCTTATTAGCGCTCTACCATTATCATTGGCTACGCCTTTACCACTCGGTCCTACCACATTTTCGCTATAATCTTGTCTCATACCTACCCATCCATTAAAATCTCCTTGTAGAATCGTTCTTTCATTTTCTTCTTTCTTTCTCATAACAATGTTAACTTTGTCCCAGAATTCTTCTTGCACTACTTTGCATTCCGAGTCCACTGGGGTGTATCACGCAATCAGTAGAACTTTCATCCGTCCAAATCTCATTCTCACTAACAATATTCTCCGGGAGACTCTTTCATACTTAGTAATACAACCTTTCGTTTTTTTATTAATGATAACACCTACTGTCTGTGAGCTCCAAAACTTAATATAAATATTTTGTATTATTTTCAAAATAATTCAAAGATTTCAAAATAAAATTGACAGTAAATTGTGACCGTTTTGTAGTTCAGTAGTAACACTTCAAACTCTGAATGGAAGGTTGTGGGTTCGATTCCCAGTGGAGCAAAAAAAAAACATCTATATTTTCAAATTTGCTCTTCGCTGGGTTGAAAATTCATAAACCTTGACCAAAGACCGATCATCAAAAGGTCCATCCAGCCTTACAACAACTGGGTCTTGCTTGAGAATTGGCGCTTTCTACAGCGACGACCAAGCTCGCAGAGGGCTCTTGAGGTGTGATGCACACAAAAACAGCGCTTACCAAATAAATCAGCCTATTTTTTTTTTTTTTAAGAAAGATCCTTGACTTATAGGTTGGTATGAAGTTGACCTCTGTACTGTACTGTACTGTATCCTGCCGCCATTCCACTAAGGGTGGCCGGTACCTCCGCAGATGCGCCTCCACTTTTTTCTGTCATCACCTTTTTCATACATACTCTTCTCTTATTCTCACACTGCAGACCCATTCTTTCGCAATCTCACCTATTTGGTCTAACCATTCTTTCCTCAGCCTTCCCCTTCCGCACTTTCCTCTGACATTTCTTTTGTACACGTTCTTCGTAAGTTGTTCATCATCCATTCTTTCAAGATGTCCGAACCATCTCATCGTCCTTTTTTGTACTTTCATTCTCATATTCTCTTTTATACCACACTCGTTCATCACCCAATCATTACGTACTCTATTACTCAGTGTCTTTCCAGTCATTGCTCTCAGGTAAGCCATTTCAACCGTACATACTGTTACGAAATTAGGGTTCAACAGTCTTTCAATTAAAAATACTGGTCTTCTTATACAGTTGTTTATTTTACACTTTTAATAATTTATTTGCACAAAGATATTCTCGACTATTCCGTTACACTTGGTTTTTGTTCACTGGTTTTGGTTCAATGTATATAGTGGTAAAGCTTGTAGAATACTACTGGCCCTGCAAGCCACTCGCACCCTTCTTATATTCTTTAAAACAGTACAATCTAGACCTATATTTGCTAGACAGTTCCAGAAAGGCATAGTAATTATTATTTCTCGATGCTTCACGTATTTTATTCAATGATTCCTACCCACACAATACAATACAGAATTCCTATAACTAATACCTACTTATTTTAAATATTTATATTTCATATTTACATAACAATACTTTACTCAGCTCACATTCATTAAGCCTCACTTCCACCAACCAATATGCCATTGTGGACCGCCGATCTCATATTCTTCGTAAGCTTCCTATTTCTTGCAATTCTTCCAATCGTTCCCATTACACTTCTTCCTCTACTAGCGCGCTTTTCCAATTATTTCGTTAATTTCGCATTCGACTCAAACTTGCTTCCCAGATAATCAAATTCTTTCACGACCTCCACTCTTGTTTCATTCAGTCTTATCTCAATTTCCTCGCATTTCTCAGTCCTCTCAAAGTGTAAAAAATAATTCACTTTGTCAATGTCACCTCTGTTTCAAGGAAGGTCGGCAAGAGTTGCAGGTTTTATGTTCATTTGAGATTTGGTTTTAATTTGTAAGTACACATTCAGCATTTGTAAGCGCGAACTTACACGTACTTTGTCGGTCTTATGGCCGCGGGAATCAAGACAAGTTATTTGGAACCGGATAACGCTGGTTCGAATCCCGCGACGATAACTTCGACCCTGGTTCAACAGATGCCGTTGCATGCACACAAGCTTCTGCTTTCGCATGAAGACAACTGGCCAGGCAAAATAGGTTGGTGGATTGCATTCCTTTCCACAAATCAATCTATTTTTCTAAAAAAAAACAAAAAAGCTTGTTTGTGGGCATGCATTTGATATGAGTTTTGAATGTTTATATTTCACTGCAACTTAGATTCTAGATTACTATAGATGGTCATTGAACCCTTCTGTATGCAAACTAGGACTTTGTAATGTGGGTAAACTTTTTAGTTATATTTTGAAAAAGTAATGACTGATTATTATTGGTATTTGCGGTGGCCGGGCCGGTTGCCTGGAACAATTTGCCCATCGGTGTTCGCGCGAACCAGCCTACCACTACCTTCAGAAAGGAACTGAAGACACTACTTTTCTCCAGAAGCCATGGCGCCCTTGACATGGTACTGGACCATTAAATGGCGCCACAGGAAAGAAATCATCCATCATCATCATCATCATTTATAAAATTTTAAGAATCACAGCCTTTTTTCTAATTTTAACCCTTTGACTACCAAGAAAATTACGAAAACATTTTGTATGGAAAATTTTTCACTTTGTATGGTGGCTTTACTTTTTATTCACTTTTTGGAAAAAATAATAATGACAATATATAGGTTATCATTATTGTTTTACGTTTGTGCTATTTTATTTTTTTATTAACCCTCTAAGTGCCGAGAATTTTTCCTTTATTTTTTTCTTTTAAATGGTAACTCCCTAAACCGAGATTATGATGAAGAAATGATTATGATTATTAGATAGCACTATTTTATAAATGGATTCACAAAAAAATTAAGACAAATCGTCGGAGCCGTTTTTCAGAAAATCGCATTTTAAAATTTTCAGCTCTTTGGACGCCATATTGAATTTTCAAAAAAGTAAAAAATCTTTGATTGCAAATTAAAGTGATAAACTTGTTCTTTCTATCAAATCTAAAACAAATTTAAATATCTTGCATTTTAATAGGTTTTTCTAATATTTTCGATTTAAAATTTCAGGTCGTGTAAACGGTGCTTTATATATATTTTATCAAAAAAAATTTTTTTTAATTTTGTAGAAATTTATATTGTCTATAATATTGTAGAACATTATATCTTTGTTAACCACTTAACTTTCGAAAAACTCACAATCGTTGGTTTTTTTCATATGGCAACCCATAGACACAGATTAGTAAGAGTGTTGCCATAATTTATTTATTAAGTTAAAACTAATTAGTGGCAATTTTGAAAATTTAAGAAAAGTTCTTTGAGCCGTTTTTGAGAAAAGTGCAATTTTATGTTTTTTTTGTATGTCAGCCATCTTGAATTTTCAAGTTGGTGTAATGCCATGCTATTCATACTTAATACATGTCCAAAAAAATTGATGTAGCCAAAGTTTGGTATCATTAGGTCTTATACTTTGGAAAGTGACACACATACACACACACATATACACACACACACACACACACACACATACAGATGGACGTTTTTGAAAGATAGTGTTTTTTGGCATGTCCTACACCAGGACAACTCATTTCCGTGAAAACCTCGAAATTTTTTTTCCACACTAAATCAAGACTTTCTTTATAGCCTTCAGCTATAGCAAGAAAGTAAAAAATAAAATGTAGCACTGGTTTTTGGATATATTGTATAATATGTAGATAAAACTCATCAGATGCCAAGTTTTCGAACTCGTACATTTTTGTAATTACCTGTAGCCCCGAAAAACTGAATATTTTTTCAATATTTCTACTTTTTTATTTTAATTTTTTGTTCTAGAATAAAATAATTTCCCCATTTTTAAAGATTATTACATTTTCAACAAAATTGGAAACACAAGTTTTTTCATATTACGAATGAGTTTGAAGTTTCACGAGATAAAAAAAGATATTTTCAATGAATTTACCACTTTTAAAAACATTCTTAATATCTTGATTACGTTTCTCGAAGAGCGCATTTTACAAAAACATAGAATATTACATTCCAGTTTTAAAATTGTAATCAATAAAATAGAGAAATTTTAAGGTTTAAAACTTGGCATTCGCTGAATGTTATCATCTTGTAAAATATAATATGCAAAACCCGATACAACATGTAGTAGGTATTGCAAATATAAAAAGATGAAGAAGACCGGATGACCGGTCCGTAGCTCAGTGGTAACACTGCGGACTCTGAATGGGAAGGTTGTGGGTTCGATTCACGGCGGTGCACAAAAAATATGCCATTTATATTTTCAAATTTACTCTTCGCCGGGTTGAAAAATTCATAAAACCTTTACCAATGACCGGTCACCAAAGGTCCATCCAGCCTTACAGCAACTGGGTCTTGCTTGAGAATTGGCGCTTTGTAGCGACGACGATCAAGCTCGTAAAAAGGTCGATAGCTCAATTGGTAGAATGCTTGCATTCCACGCCGAGAGCAAGGGTTCGATCTCAAAGGCATACTCAGCCTACACAAGAAATGAGAACCAGCCCCCCCGGGAGCTGGGAAACCCCCACTTCAACTGAAAGTGGTTGGTGTGAGGCCGGCCCCCTTACCTGTAAAAGTAAATAGGTCCCGAAGCGCCACATGCGACCCCTTCGGGGATAACGCAGGCAAGAAGTTACACTATATGTGTAGCTTAGTTGCGTTTTGCGTTTAAGAAGTATGGCTCATCTTTAAACCTGAGTTTTATGGATTTAAATTTAAAAAAAATAAACAATACAATAATGTATTTTTTCAAAGGGATTGAAAAATAAAAACTTACTTGCACTTTCAGAGGAGCCTGTAGCTGTTAGCACACTTTCCGTAAACACGTGATCCAAGCACCATCCACTAACACCATCAAAACATGCAAGCAACATTTTTTTCTTAGCGGCTACTTTCGCGGCTGATAAGTCTTGAAAAGCTCTTGGCAATAACCTTTAGCTCTTATTTAGGCACATTTTAAGAGATTCTAGCTGTTATAGTTCTAAAAAGGTTCATTTTAATGCTTACTAGTAATTTTCTTACGGCAGCCATATTTTTTCGTTAAAAAAAAATAACTATCTTAATCAATAGCAATATTTTAATTCAATAAGGCAAAATTTGAATAAGGTATGCTATGCGATTTAAAATACATGCCTTTTTGTATTAATATAAGTTTTATTTATAATGCAACTTACCACCAAACACCTGATTTACAAAAAATAAATACATTAAAATCTAAATTTTTTTAAGTTACGAAAGGCCCGTCTCGTATACAGAACTATAATCCTAAAGTATCACGATAAAGTGCCATTCGCAGTATGTTTTACATTTCCCCTGCTTTCATAAAGCCATTTATTATTTTGTTTGAATACAACTCATACTTATCTATCCATTTTGAAACTTGGTAAGACGCGCACGCGCCATTATAATATGTATTTCAATTCACGGCTGTGTAAAAAATCTTCCACAGAAACATCTCGCTCTAGAGCGAGATGTTTCTCGGGTTCTCTCGCTCTCGCTCACCCGAGCGAGAGCGAGAGAACCCGAGTTGCAAGTTGTGTAAGAGTTAAATCCAAGACTAATTTAGTACGTAAAAGCTGTCTTGCTAGGTTATATTGAGGTAAAATTAAGGTTGCCGAGGTTATATTTGAGTTCTGCCGTAGCTCTTAGAGCGGTTTTGTATTTGAGCTATAGGTTTTGGTGTAGCTCTCTGCAAGGTTCTAAAACTGGGGCCCTTTTAGCACTCACGAGGCTAGTATAAGGTTAATATAACGTTATTGAGACTATTAAGACTTACGTGCCGATTGCCATACAAAGGTTCTGGGACCATTTTGTAACCTTTTTAAAACCTAAATGGTTACTTGGGTTATCAAATAAATTATTATAATAACGGCGTTTGACTGACACGCAAAAATGTGCAGTGTACATTTGCAAAGAAGACAGAAAGATTATGTACACTTTAAAGAAAATGTTCAATTATTTCTTTATGATAAAAATACCAGGAATGAGGATTCCAAAAATGCGTGAATAAAAATTTGGAGTCTGGACTGTACCTGTAAACAAAGAAGTGATTATGAATATATATTTGAAAGATTGACATTTTTTCTTTTGGTGCCACTTCTATCAAAGACCGGCGATCGGCATGGCTATTTTGACCTTGGATGCTGCGGCTCGAAATAGGAACTTGGTGCTTTTGTTGAACCATTGTCACAGGTTTTTCAGCCACGATGTCTTTCGGTGAAGCTGAGTTCTTCTCCTCTCAATCTTACCCTGTATTATGATAAGATGAGAAAGATGGTAATTATCGTCAACGTCAACCCGAGGGAGTCTTGGCTTCATTGATCAAATGCAGCCACCGCTGTCTGTCCCACGACCCTGCGCCCCTTAGGGTTCGTCACCACAACTATCCTTTCCAGGCTCTGCTGGTGCATTTACTAAATGTGACCCATCTAATGCAGTCTGCTGATTGTTTTAACCACAACAAAGTCTTGGTACATGGTACAGGACGTACAGTTTGTAGTCGTGTACTCTTCCCCATATGTTCGCTTTCTCTTGTAAAGAACTTCTTCCTAAAGGAAGGTCACTAAAGACTCGAAATTGCCTCCGATCAACAGGAATGTGAGGAAGGAGAGTGATTAGGAGAAATCAAAATTTATTGAAACATATTATGTATTCCTTACAATGATTTTTGCTTTTATTTTTCCTCCAAGTGTTTTCCTTTTGTATAAATTTACAAAGAGAATTATCCTTCCTTCCTGAACTTCTAAATCAATTTTTAAAATAAATTTCTTACCATCCAATACTGTAATAATTGGTTCACCTTTGCCGCTATTTCAAGGAAAAATCGACAAGAGTTGCAAGGCGTATGCTCATTTGAGATTTGTGTTTTTATTATGTAAAATGTCTCCTTGAGAGCACAACACAAAATAATCTTCTTAAATATAAATGTATCTTTGCAACTTAAATTAAAGAAAAATATATCAAATGCACGAGACTTTTCGGAAGAATTGATCCCAAGTTCTCTAAGTCAGAAGACAAGCAAAAAAATACATGTTGGAGGTCAGGATAGAGAATTCATATCATTTTTCGACCCAGAATCTGGATGCGTCACCAATTTTCCATGATTGTAGAGGTCTGCCCCCTTTTGATGCTGTAACCTTGGATGGATGATGATTTTTCTGCTCATTCTGCATCACTGCCCATTCATCAACAGAACTATTCGCCAAGTATAGACCTTTACAATCAAACTCAATCGTGGCATTTACCACACAATATATAAAAACTGTAAAAGCATCACGAGATGGGAATTTTAGTTTCCATACATTTTAGGTAAAATGAGATGTTTGAGTTTACTTGTAACGTTTTATATTTGTACTGTTTATTTAGTTAGGTGACAAATGGCTGGAGTAGATAGGCGGATGCTCCTTAAATTTTTTAAAAGAATCCTGTTCGAAATTCGTAAAATTATACGTTTAGAAAACTTTAAAGTGTATTTTCAAAAGGACGTAAAAAAATAAGGAGTTTTCCTTTACTCTGTTTATTTTCATTATTTTTTTATGTAAAAAAAGGTCATTTCGGACCTCAGATCATCATCAGATAAAAAAAATATGTAAATAGCGTTACAAGTAAAGAATCTTGTTGTTTCTTTACATCTCTTTGAAATAAACATAAACTTTCACAGGATTAATACATAAACCATGACAAAGTTTAATAAAAAAACCCTAGTTAAAGAACTAAGAAACAATTAAAAAAAACAAGTTTTAAGTTTTTTCAAAGTGATCACTTCTTCTCAAACAATTAATCGAAATACATATTTCTAAGCTTCAAGAAATTGGGTAAATTATGAAATAGATAAATATATTTTTAAATGTGCTTAATAAAAGAGTGATGTTGTAATACATATATGATGAAAAATGCTGACATATATATGCTTAAGTTTATGTGATAGTTTAATGCTTACATAATGCTTAAAAACATTTAAAAAAAAGTATTCTTAAAAAGGGTATTATTGATTTTTAAAAACTGTGAGTTATTTACATTGAGCATCAAGTGTTCGTTCAAAATGTGTCTTGCAATAAAAAAAATGTGGATCTTCAAAAGGTCACTAACATAAACGGTCCTAAGCGTTTTACTAATATTTATTTAAAAAATATAATAGCCCGGTATTTTAGTATTTGTTAAATAACGGATTTCAAATTAAAGTCGCAAAGACATTTTAAAAGTAACAGAAATTGTGGTACAATTAGTAGCCAAAAAAATTAAAATAAATCAAGTTGATTTATTTGTCGAGCGCTATTTTTGCCTGAATCACACTTCAAGAGCCCTCTGTATGATTGCTCGACACTAGTCAGTGGTAATTTCCCTACTTCAAAGTATCAGCTGCTGTAACGCCGGATAAACCTTTGTGACCAATCTTCTGATAAAGGTAGATCAACCCAACGAAGAGTAATTTTTGAAAAATTCAATATTATTTTTTTTGTGCAATACCGCGAATAACATTTCAGACCTTCCGTTCACGAATCCATAACGTTAATCAATAGTCTACGGACCGGTTTTTTATGAAATCCTGTGCGGCAGACTCTCTACAATAATTTAGAGGTCTAGGACACTTAATACTAATTAATTCAATGTAGTACTCGCACAATCTCGAGACAGTTTGAAACAGTGTGTGGAAAAAATGATCCATTTTGTGACTTAAATATTGACCTGTGTGTTTGTGCACCCGTCTGAAGGGATGACTGAAACTTCATCTAGGTGAGTTGTAGATTCAAAAATTATATTTTCTTTAATCTTAAACGTGAAAACGCATAAATAAAATAAACTAGGAGAGGGCTAACTTTTTCAGGAGAGGGCCAGATAAAATTTAAAATTATGTGCTTATGGAACGCAAACATCAAATAAACAGAAAACCTGCAACTCTTGTCGACTTTCTCCGGAACAGGGAAGGGCGATTTTAACTAAAGTCAAGCAATTTTTAGAGTATGGGTCTTCATCATCATACCAACCAAGTCGTGGAATCCAACTTATTATAAAAGGAACATATCAGCTGATCTAATAGTATTATAATAAGGTTGGAACATTGAAAAGGGTGCGAAAATAAATGTCGTTATTTGGCCGGATTACTTCTAAATCTGAGCGCTTATCTCTCTCTCTTTCATCCATACAAATCTTTTTCTTTCATTTATTTAAATCTTTAAAATTTTAACTGTGGTTGCATTTTATAAGCACGCCGTTCTAATGTAAATTAAGATGATATACTTTTTAATACGCAAGAAAATCAGCTTTAAAAGTAATTGAGTTCACATCAAGAAATATTTCCCACAATCAATATTATTATTAATGTGTAGTTTAGTATATTTCTTTGTTTCGATATTTTATGAAAAATAATAAATTCTTAGTTTGTTATTTGACCGACTAAATGTTGTGAACTAGAAGAAATCCCAGATTACCGGGAATCTACTGTGGGTGACGTCACATGGCCGAGAGATATTTTTAATATTCGGACAACATTGGTGTTCAAAGTACATTAAAACAAAACGTATCTCATTCTTCTTAATTAGTGCATTACTGTGGCAATAAAAATCATCGCAGCTGTGAACAGTCATGTGATGCTGTGGTCATGAAATATTTATTGATGAATTCCATTCGATGAATTAAAAAAATGCCAACTCCATTAAGCGCAGTTTACATTCGTGACAATTGTGCGACGAATTGCATCTTCCTGTCAAATAACGTTTGTCAACGACGTTAGCCATGTTGAAAGCACCGGTTCCCATAGATCACCGAAGTTAAGCAACATTGGGCGTGGTCAGTACTTGGATGGGTGTGCGCTCAGGTACACCGCGTGTCGTTGGCATCTCGGACCGGTCCGTAGTCCGTTGTGGCAACACTTCGGACTCGTAAATATTTGGAAGGTTGTGGATTCGGATCCCGGCGGAGCACACAAAAATACCATTAATATTTCGAATGTGCTCTTCGCTGGGTTGAAGAATTCATAAGCCTTTACCAATGACCGGTCACCAAGGGTCCATCCAGCCTTACAGCAACTGGGTCTTGCTTGAGTATTGGCGCTTTGTAGCGACGACCAAGCTCGTACACCTCTGCGGCACTACAACAAGTGTCATAGACCCCTAGAGTCTTCAGAATCTAGGGAGTCTCCCGCACAGGATTTTCTTAAAAAAAAAAAAAAAAAAAAAAAAATGGCATTGTAGAAAATATATATAGATTTGATGCACTCAATCTAAAATCTAAGTTGCAAAGATATGTTGTCATTTAATGCTTACACTCAATGCACACCCACAGGTGTGCATTTGTATGACGTGACGTCTAAGTTCGCGCTTGTATACCGATACCTTAAAGGTCAAACTAAATAAGTGGCATATACAGCTTACCTCGGTTTCTCAGATAAATGCACCTTTTTCATATTTTCTATTAGAGAAAATATTAACAATTCTATGTAAGTGCCAAATATATCGCTCCCCCAGTTCTTGTTTACCGTATACGCCAATCTTGTCAATTATGACTTTTTCATGCAGTTGTCTTATGAATCAAATTCTACACAATCTGAGCTAAGAAAAACCGTAAAACTCGATAATGTGAGAGTTATTTTCAATATTTTTTAAATAAATTTCTTGTTTTCATAAGACACATTGGTCCAGTACACATCGCACGCTTAATCATAAAGAGCAATAACTCAAAAAATAAGAATGTTGGGAAATCACGTTTGAAGTTCAGACAACCAGTACAACTTGTATGGGATGAAAAAGGCGATCGATGTTTTATCTTGGTCATATTCATCCAAATTGAACGGCTGTCGCATTCTACCTATTCTTCTCGCATTGTTCTTGCGTTTCATTACAAAATCTCGATTTTTCCAATTTTTGAGTTATTGCTCTTTATTAAGCGTGCGACATGCAAACATTGCTCATGTAAATTTTTCTCAATGGCGTATACGGTAAACAAAAACTAAGGCAGCGATATGTTAATATTTAAGAAATATACTTAATGCACGCCCACTGGCAGGCCCGTCTAAGTTCGTGCTTATATACCAATACCTTAAATGTAGAACTCACAAAGTGAGATATTGAGCTAAGATGGGTTTCTAAGATAAATGCACCTTTTTCATATTTTCTACGAGAGAAAACATTACAACGTGTGGAAATTCTGTAGTTAAGAAGTTTTTCATGAGCATTTTGTTATAATAAGTTGATTTACTTTGAGAAATACAATTCAATTATGTTTCCATGCATTTACTTAAATTTTCTATAAAAATCCTAGATTACCGATTTTGGTTCTATACAACTCTTAAATCTCATTTTAAAAAAAACAATTTTTGAAAAGTATTTCTGGGAAAGTCGGAAAAAGTTGCAAGACTTATGTTCATTCGAGATTTGGGTTTTTATATTGTAAGTACACATGCGATGCGAACTTATACTTGTCAGCTTGTGAGCATGCATTTAACATGAATCCTAAATGTAACATATCTTTGCAACTTAGATTATATATAACAGTTCCAAATGTAACCTCTACTTAAGAGGGAGTTATAGATACACGGAATTCGTAAAAAATCGTAAAATTCGTAATCTGTTGATAAATGTCGTAACTAAATAAGGTTAGCACTTTTTTATAATGTTTAACTTTGACTGTGTGCCGGCAGATGTGCTAGCTAAAATAATAATATTTTTTTCTACAATTCCACACTAAGACGGCCAGACCCTACCAATACATTGATATTATTCACTTTGTCTGCTATCCGGTCATTATAATACATTGGCATACTGTCAAACGTAGGGATCTCCAAATCGAGGTTATTTAAAAAAATAAAAAATAGGCTGATTTAATTGGTGAGCGCTGTTTTTATGTGTTACAAAGCGCCAATTGTCAAGCAAGACCCAGTTGCTGGATAAAGTAAAGCTGGATGGACCTTTGGTGACCGGTCATTGGGAAAGGTTTTTTCGTTCACACGAAATTTCGTTCAAACGACTTTCGGTCACATATAGATGTGCTCCACAGAATATCTTAGAAAACCTGTTCGTTAACAAACTATTTATTTTCACGATTCGTTATTTCGACAATTAAAAAAAAATAATGATTTATTTGGTGAGCGTTGTTTTTGTGTGTATCACACCTCAAGAGCCCTCTGCGAGCTTGGTCGTCGCTCTAGAAAGCGCCAATTCTCAAGCAAGACCCAGTGGCTGTAAGGCTGGATAGACCTTTTGATGACCGGTCTTTGGTCAAGGTTTATGAATTTTCAACCCAGCGACGAGAAAATTTGAAAATATAAATGTTTTTTTTTTTGCTCCACCGGGAATCGTACCCACAACCTTCCATTCAGAGTTCGAAGTGTTACTACTGAACTACAAACCGGTCACAATTAACTGTCAATTTTATTTTGAAATATCATTAATTGAAATCTTTGAATTGTTTTGAAAATAATACAAAATGTATATATTAAGTTTTGGAGATCCCATCAATGTACAAAAAAAAAAACAGTGTGTTAGTTTTTCTCACACCACTACACAAACTGACACATGCATATATTTTTTATCACTCACAAGGGTTGACGCAAATGCAGTCTGTCAATATAAATTAATATTTAAAGAGATATCAAAGGTGAGTAATTTTAAAAGAAATAATGCCTATAATTATTAACCTTAACTAGTTGTTTGGTATGAGGCTGACAACCATACAGAAAAAAACTTGGTTCACTTTTGCAATTGCCACCCCGATTTCAAAACAGGGCGATAAGAGTTGCTAAGTTCATGTTCATGTGAGATTTGGTTTATTTTGTAGATAAAGACACATAAAAAGGCAGACCGGCCCGCAGTCTAGTGGTTAAAACTTTGAATCCGGATCGGAAGGAAGTGGGTTCGAATTCCGGCGGAGCTCAAAAAAAAGATTTCATTTTTAATATTTGCTCTTCGTTGGGTTGCAAAATTAATCTGTCTTTGTCAAAGGTCGGTCACCATAGGTCGATCCGGCTTTACACCAACTGGGTCTTGCATGAGAATTGGAGCTTTCTACAGCGACGACCAAGCTCGCAGAGGGCTCGAAGGAGGAGGGTGTGATTCACACAAAAACAGCGCTCACCGAATAAATCATCCTGATATTATATTTTTTACTGTTATTGTACAACATGTGTAAACACGAACTTAAATGTGCCTGCTTGTGGTTATGCATTAAATATGAGCCGTAAATGGCAATAGCGATTTATAGATTATAGATTTTGAGCTAAACCAAAGTAATGAAAATTTTTTTTTAAATTAATTTCACGCATGAAGACAATATATTTTTGACAGCCCTACATAAGAAAACACCTGCATCTCAAATAACAATAATAGCACAACATGGCCAGCAGAATATCGTCAGCGAGGAAAAAGTTATACCAACAAAAGGTACCTACCTACTTCTTGTATAATAAATAATAATATTTCTTAGAATTCGACATTTTTTTTCCAAATGCGTGCAAAAAGATCGGTCCTTAGTCTATTGACTACGCTTCCAACTCTTAATCGGAAGGTTGTAAGTTCAATTCCCGGCGGAGCACAGAACGCAACTAAGCTACACATTATGTGTAGTTACACTATAAAGTTAGTAGTTACATAGTTATTTTTTATAGTTAGAAGTTACAGTATTTAGTGTCACTTCGGGATTCGGGACCTATTTATTTTTAGAGGTAAAGTGGCCGGCTTTACACCAACCACTTCATTTGAAGTGGGGGTTTCCCAGCTCCCGAGGGGGCTGGTTCTCATTTCTTGTGAAGGCTGAGTAAGCCTTGAGATCGAACCCTTGCTCTCGGCATGGAATGCAAGCATTCTACCAATTGAGCTATCGACATTTTTACGAGCTTGGTCATCGTCGCTACAAAGCGCCAATTGTCAAGCAAGACCCAGTTGCTGGATAAAGTAAAGCTGGATGGACCTTTGGTGACCGGTCATTGGGAAAGGTTTTTTCGTTCACACGAAATTTCGTTCAAACGACTTTCGGTCACATATAGATGTGCTCCACAGAATATCTTAGAAAACCTGTTCGTTAACAAACTATTTATTTTCACGATTCGTTATTTCGACAATTAAAAAAAAATAATGATTTATTTGGTGAGCGTTGTTTTTGTGTGTATCACACCTCAAGAGCCCTCTGCGAGCTTGGTCGTCGCTGTAGAAATTACCAATTCTTAAGCAAGACCCAGTTGCTCTAATGCTGGATGGACCTTTAGTGACCGGGCTTTGGGAAAGGTATATGATTTTTTGTCACCAAGCAAAGGGCATATTTGAAAATATAAATGGTACTTATATTTTTTTGTGCTCCGCTGGAATTCGAACCCACAATAATAATAATAAAATTAGGATGATTTATTTGGTGAGCGCTGTTTTTTTGTGTATCACACCTCAAGAGCCCTCTAAACACAATCTTCCATTTACGAGTCAGAAGTGTAAATCATAAGACTACGGACCGGTTGAATACCATATATTGTATGTGACCGAAATGTCATTGACCGAAATGTCGTTGACCGAAAAGTCGTTGGCCGAAAAGTCGTGTGGACGAAGTGTCGTGTGACCGATTTGTCTATGGCCGAGTTGTCTTTGGACGGGTTGTCGTTGACCGATTTGTCTTTGACCGAAATGTCGTTAGCCGAAAAGTCGTGTGGACGGAGTGTCGTGTGACCGACTTGTCTATGGCCGGGTCTTTGGACGGGTTGTCGTTGACCGATTTGTCTTGGACCGAAATGTCGTTGGCCGAAAAGTCGTGTGGACGGAGTGTCGTGTGACCGACTTGTCTATGGCCGGGTCTTTGGACGGGCTGTCGTTGACCGATTTGTCTTTGACCGAAATGTCGTTGGCCGAAAAGTCGTGTGGACGGAGTGTCGTGTGACCGACTTGTCTATGGCCGAGTTGTCTTTGGACAGGTTGTCGTTGACCGATTTGTCTTTGACCGAAATGTCGTTGGCCGAAAAGTCGTGTGGACGGAGTGTCGTGTGACCGACTTGTCTTTGGACGGGTTGTCGTTGACCGATTTGTCTTTGACCGAAATGTCATTGGCCGAAAAGTCGTGTGGACGGAGTGTCGTGTGACCGACTTGTCTTTGGACGGGTTGTCGTTGACCGATTTGTCTTTGACCGAAATGTCATTGGCCGAAAAGTCGTGTGGACGGAGTGTCATGTGACCGACTTGTCTTTGGACGGGTTGTCGTTGACCGATTTGTCTTTGACCGAAATGTTGTTGGCCTAAAAGTCGTGTGGACGGAGTGTCGTGTGACCGACTTGTCTATGGCCGAGTTGTCTTTGGACAGGTTGTCGTTGACCGATTTGTCTTTGACCGAAATGTCGTTGGCTGAAAAGTCGTGTGGACGGAGTGTCGTGTGACCGACTTGTCTTTGGACGGGTTGTCGTTGACCGATTTGTCTTTGACCGAAATGTTGTTGGCCGAAAAGTCGTGTGGACGGAGTGTCGTGTGACCGACTTGTCTATGGCCGAGTTGTCTTTGGACAGGTTGTCGTTGACCGATTTGTCTTTGACCGAAATGTCGTTGGCCGAAAAGTCGTGTGGACGGAGTGTCGTGTGACCGACTTGTCTTTGGACGGGTTGTCGTTGACCGATTTGTCTTTGACCGAAATGTCATTGGCCGAAAAGTCGTGTGGACGGAGTGTCATGTGACCGACTTGTCTTTGGACGGGTTGTCGTTGACCGATTTGTCTTTGACCGAAATGTCATTGGCCGAAAAGTCGTGTGGACGGAGTGTCGTGTGACCGACTTGTCTTTGGACGGGTTGTCGTTGACCGATTTGTCTTTGACCGAAATGTTGTTGGCCGAAAAGTCGTGTGGACGGAGTGTCGTGTGACCGACTTGTCTATGGCCGGGTCTTTGGACGGGCTGTCGTTGACCGATTTGTCTTTGACCGAAATGTCGTTGACCGAAAAGTCGTTGGTCGAAAAGTCGTGTGGACGAAGTGTCGTGTGACCGATTTGTCTATGGCCGAGTTGTCTTTGGACGGGTTGTCGTTGACCGATTTGTCTTTGACCGAAATGTCGTTGGCCGAAAAGTCGTGTAGACGAAGTGTCGTGTGACCGATTTGTCTATGGCCGAGTTGTTGTTGGACGAGTTGTCGTTGACCGATTTGTCTTTGACCGAAATTTCGTTTGCCGAAAAGTCGTGAGGACGAAGTGTCGTGTGACCGATTTGTCTATGGCCGAGTAATCGTTGGACGAATTGTCTTTTATCGATATGTCGTGGAATCCTGAAAATGAATACAAAATTATATTATTATCGACTCTATCGACTCGACATGGTGTTCATGTCTCTTTTCCGTCGTACCGTCAACATATATCGGAATTTTTACGCGTATTCTGTATATTTTATTTACACATATACCTATTGCATATTTTATACGTATATAATATGTGAACATAATGTATACATGTGTCCCGATCGGTCTTCAAGAAAACTGTTTTTTCACCTCTGTCGGCCTAACCATCAAATTGGATAGGCCAACGCCATCTATGTAAAAAATAGAAAATTAACAAAAATCGAAAATTACAAGAGGCCTTTACATGTTACCTCTTTTTGTTAGACAAATAAAATATGTACGAAAACAATTAAAAACATTTGTTTCACTTAACCACGATGTGATATTTGCGGAAAATGATCAGGAGGAACTAAAAACGCGTACAAAAAAATATTACGTAAACACATTTTGAAACAAAATTTATAATTCAGTAAATAAGTAAAAAATGAATTTTCGAAAATCGTCTCAATTTAACTGAATAAATACTTTATCGAAAAATGAAATATTTGGCATTGAAATATTTATGAATAACAAGTGAGTCGCGCTGGAAAGTCAGCCTTTTTAAAATGGTTTTTGGCATATTACCAGCTGATTTGAAGGAAAAAAAAATAAAAAAAAATATTTTCAATTCTTTTAAATATATAGAAAGCTAACCCTATAAATATTTTTTTGAATAGCCAAAGTTGTTTTTGGTCTCAAATACACCTTAAGAATCACTGATATACTGCACATATTATACCTAATGGTAGTAACTTGTAAGATTCCATGCGTTTTGCTCTCTACAGACGGTGATTCATGCGTGCCAGTTTTGCATGTAATAGCATCAACTGAATGACTCATATTCAAATAAACGGTCGTTTAACATATAAACAAAATATAATTATATGCTCCTTGACTAATTATAATTATATGGTATGAAAATTGCTGTGAAAATTGGTTCCCTTTTGCCAATAGCACCGCGCTTATTTTTCAAACGCTTATTTTTCAAAACGACTTTTCGTTTAAATTGTAAGCGCGCTTAGTTGCTTAAAATAAAAAGCAGCTATTTTAAACTGCGTATAAGGCGTGTTATAAATAAAACGAAACTTAATTAAACGAAAGTTGCTTATGCTTATTTTATACGCTTATTTTGTGTTCTTTGATTTAATTAAAATTTAATTCATTTAGTAGTTTCAGTTTTTCCATATTTACTCAAAAAACTATTGACATTATTGAAAAATGTTGAGTATTGAACCTAAGCAATGTATAGTTCTGTAAGTTAAAAGCAAAAAAAAAAATCCAAAATACAGCAAACACTCTTGCTAATCTGTGTCTATGGGCTGCCATGTGAAAAAAACAAACAATTGGGATTTTCTCGAAAGTCAAGGGCTTAACAAAAAAAAAAAATAATAAATTATACAATATTATAGAAAACATAAATTTCTACAAAATTAAAAAAAAATTTTTGGAAATAATATCATAAAGCACCGTTTACACGACCTCAAATTTTAAATCGAAAATATAGCAAAAACCCGTTCAAATGCAAGATATTTAAATTTGTTTTAGATTTAATAGAAAGAACAAATTTATCACTATAATTCATAAGGAAAGATTTTTTTTACTATTTTGAAAATTCAAGATGGCTTCCGAAGAGCTGAAAATTTTAAATGCGATTTTCTCAAAAACGGCTTCAACGATTTTTCTTCAATTTTCTGTGAATTTGTTAATATAATAGTGCTATCTACCGATAATAATCATTGCTTCATCATAATGTCGGTTTAGGGAGTTGCCATACAAAAGAAAAAAAAAAAAAAATCTCGGCAGTAAGAGGGTTAATAAAAGAATTGTGAATAAAAATAATGAGAACATCTGCCCTCGCACTCTGCTACTCTGCAGCAGAGTACGCGGCTCCTGCATGGTGCTCCTCCGCCCACACCAAGCAGGTTGATGTTGCCCTAAACGAGACCGGACGCATCATCTCTGAATGCCTGAAACCAACTCCAATCGGGAAAGTGCACATCCTTACTGGAATTGCTCCACCGGGAATCCGAAGGAAAGTTGCAGCCGAAGAGGAAAAAAGGAAATATTTTTTTGTGGTGGCAATTCTTAAGTTATATTTTTTGCTTAAGCTTTGTAATTAAGATAAAACATTAATAAACATGCTTGATTTTTTTTTTTTTTTTTTTTTTTTTTTTCATTACTGTAACTATTTTGCTAAGACCATATAGTGTAAGAAACAAAAACGGCAGATTTAGCTTTATAACACGCCATAAGCGTTTAAAAAATAATCGTTGAATAAGCGCGCTACATTTTTTCAATCGTTTGCGATTTTAATTAAAATTTTATGCGACGCAAAATATTTAAATTAAAATCGAGGCCGAGCGTGAGAGGCGGAGGCGCCCCAATCCAGAGATCGCGTAACCCGACTTTGTAGTATACCCTTAAGGTAAGATAAGCCACACCTCGATGTTTTGGTTAATTCTGCTTTCCGAGGTGTGGTGAAGTTGCTTCGGGGGGAGTGTTTAGTCAGTTGACAAACCTGGCACGCTCTCTGGTACGGGCCAGGGGGTGTCTTTTTGAAGATTCACTCCTCCTTTCCCCCGAGGAAAAAAAAAAAAAAAAAAAAAAAAAAAAAAAAAAAAAAAAAAAAGGTTAGGTTAGGTTAGGTTAGGTTAGGTTAGGTTAGGTTAGGTTAGGTTCCCCCTTCATGGTTCGGGCCTTGTCGTGGCTTGGGGGCTTACCAATGCTTGTCCTCATAAAGGGACGAGAGTTGGGACCAAAGCGAACCCCTGAGCGCTGGAGGGGGTGTTTCCCCATTAGCGCTCAGGTTTATTATATAATTATAGTTTATTTAATTATCTATTTATTTATATATTTAGTTTATGTAGTTTATTGGTGCTGCTGCCCGGTTGACTCCGGTCTGCGGAATATCTAGTGGGTGGGACTTAGATAGATAGGCGCGACCCCAGGGTGGGAACATTCAGATAGGCGCCTGCAGGCCGGGGAAGACTGGGTGAAGCATTTTATTTTATAATTCTATCTTATGCATTGTGTTTATATTTGTGTGTATATGTGTATATATCTTATGTTTTTTTCTCTTTTTCAGAAAAAGAGTTCATCAAAATGGAAAACACGGTATCACATCATATACCCCAGGGGGGTACCACCGCTTCTGGCGGTGGAGAATCCCCTCCCGAAGCTTCGGCTTTGGGCTGCCCCACGGATTCTGGGGGGGGCAAATGCCGTAAAGAGTGTTTGAGGACGAGCGAGGAGCTCGCTTTAGTGTTAGAGGGCATTCGCGATTTCATCGCTGGGCGGTCGAACGTTCACGTTCCCATCAGGGAGGGAGTCGCGAGGGCCCTCAATTTGGCTTGTCTGGCGAGAGACTGCCTGGCGTGCGATACCGCCAGCGTCTCCTGCCAGACGGACAGTATGGAGACGCCCAGGCCCAGCCCAAGGAGGCTGCCACGGCCGGCGCCTCGAGTGCTTCCGCAGCGGCAACAGCCGCAGCAGCGGCACCAGCCACAGCAGCGGCAACAACCGCAGCAACGGCAACAGCCGCAACAGCGGCAACAGCCGCAGCAGCGGCAACAGCCGCAACAGCGGCAACAGCCGCAGCAGCCGCAGCAGCGGCAACAGCCGCAACAGCGGCAACAGCCGCAGCAGCGGCAACAGCCGCAACAGCGGCAACAGCCGCAGCAGCGGCAACAGCTGCAGCAGCGGAAACAGCCACAGCAGCGGCAACAGCCGCAGCAGCGGCAACAGCTGCACCCACCCAAAGAACGGGTGGAAGGGCTGACCACGGGATGGACCGTGGTCAGCCACAGAAAGAGGAAGAGCAAAGGGGCCACAGCGGCTCCGGTGGCTCCGGCTACCGTTAAAAGGCGGTCAAAGCCGTTGGAAACAGTGACCGTTGCCCCAGTCACTAGGACTGAGGTGCCTCCCTCATACGCAGCCGTGTTAAAAGGACTTGCTGCTGTAAGCAGCAAGTCCGAGCATGAGGGTCTACCGGGGATCCAGGGCATCAGAAGAGGTGCCAATGGGTCCCTGCAGCTGCGCCTAGCGAGGGGGGACTCTAGAGGTCCTGCTCTGGAGACGTTCCTCGCGGGCGTAGCTGGACCCTCATTGTCCATTAAGAGGTGGGTTCCGAAGAGGACGATCTGTGTCCAAGACCTCTATGAGGGTATAGAGGTCCAAGACGTCAGATCGGCCCTGGCTCGGTCCCTGGGGGAGAGCCTCGAAGAAATCGAGGTTCTCCCGCTGAGACCGAGACAGAGTGGGTCCTTCGCGTGTACGGCGAAGGTGCCGTGGACACGAGCTGTGGACACCCTCATTGGGGCCGGGCGCCTGCAAATCGGCCTCCTCCGATGCCGTGTCCGGCATAAGATGGAGGTCAGGCAGTGTTTCCGCTGCCTCGGGTTCGCTCACGTCGCATCGAGGTGTGACGTGAGGGAGCCGGGGGGGGCTGGACTGTGCAGACGTTGTGGGGAAGAGGGGCACAACTCAGCGGGCTGCACAAGCCCGCTTTGCTGTGCCCCTTGCAAAAGGAGGGGACTGCCTGCCGCACATTGGTGCGGTAGTGGGCAGTGCGGGGAGCGGAAGCGATGCCTTCGGAGATGACCGCACTCAACATCCTGCAAGTCAACCTGGGTCACTGCCAAGTGGCTCAGGACCTGATGCAGCAGGTGGCGGCGGAGGGGAGGTTGGATGTTGTTCTGGTGTCGGAGCAGTATCGTGACTGTAATAGTCGCTGGTACTGTGACGATTCCGGAGTGGCTGCAATCTTCCTTCCGTCGCAGAGGGCGATCGTCTCTGGACGAAATCGCGCTGCTAGCAGGGGGTGGACGTGGGTTGAGGTGGCAGGCTGTAGACTGTACAGCTGCTACTTCTCGCCAAACGCTCCACTGCAGCAGTTTATGGACGACCTCCGCGACCTGGAGAGTGACGTCAGGACGTCAACGCTGCCAGTTATCGTGGCCGGCGACTTCAACGCCTGGTCGACTGAATGGGGTTCGTCAACGACTAACAGGCGGGGCTCTATCCTGGGTGATGTGGCTGCGGGCTTGCATTTGCACATTGCGAATGTGGGTTCGGAGCTTACGTTCCGCAGGGGAGCTACGGGCTCAGTCGTTGACGTAACATTCGCCAGCGAGGGAATAATCGGGCTGGTGAAAAACTGGCGTGTTCTCGATGATTACACGCACAGCGATCACCAGTACGTGTCTTTCTCGCTGGAGAGAGGACCCCGGCCAGGTCGGTCGGGTCGCCCGGGAAACTCCGCTGTTGGCGGTTGGAGCCTTCGATCCCTGGATCAGGAGGCTCTAGAAGCCATGGTGGAGAGCCTCAGGGTGACGGTTGAGGATGCTGGCGGCGCGGCAGACAGGGTTGAGAGGCTTGACGACCTCACCAGGCGCGCTTGCGACGCGGCCATGGCTCGGTGCTCGAGGCGCCGCGCGGGGGCGCCGGCCTATTGGTGGACAGACACCATAGCCCGCCTCCGCGCGGCGTGCCTTGCCCGACGCAGGGCTGCCCAACGGGCACGGGCGACGGATGGCGTAGACGACAGCGCTTACCAGCGATACCGGGCCGCCCGCAAAGAGCTTAAGCTAGCTATCAAGCGCAGCAAGGAGAGGTGCTGGGAAGAACTGTGCGAATCGGTGAATAACGACCCCTGGGGACTGCCGTACAAGATTGTACGACAGAAGCTACGGGGACGAGATCATGATCCGTTTCTCATGGACTCCCAGAACCTCACGAGCGTAATAGACGCTCTCTTTCCTGCGCATGAACGGAGGGTGGTAAGAGGCCCCGCTCCTTTGGGAGCGGACTTCGAACCATTCTCCCGGGCTGAGCTCGATGCGGCGGCGGCCAGGATCAAAACTGGAAGGGCGCCCGGACCAGACAATGTCCCGAACGAAGTCGTACTGTTGGTTGCCAAGAAGTTTCCCGATATGCTGTTGAGCGTGTACAACGCCTGCCTGGAGGAGGGTAGATTCGGTGACGCCTGGAAGAGGCAAAGGCTTGTCCTTGTCTCTAAAAAGGCTGTCGCCGTTGGGCCCTCCTCTTTTAGGCCCTTGTGCATGCTTGCCGGCTACGGGAAGCTTCTTGAGAGACTGGTGGTTGGAAGGCTTCTCCCAATCCTCGAATCCGAGGATGGAGGGCTCTCCGAACACCAGTACGGCTTCAGACCGGGACGCTCCACCCTGGACGCTGTGGAGCGCGTAGTGGACACGGTACGGACGGCTTGGCAGGGGTCGGTGAAAAGGCACCGGCAGGTCATGCTTGTGGCTCTGGACGTCCGGAATGCCTTCAACTCGGCGCGCTGGGATTTAACTCTCAGGGCGCTGAGGGAGAGCTTTCGGGTCCCAGAGTACCTGATGGCCTTGCTGGAGAGCTACTTCGATGGTCGGACGCTCGAATATCGATGCGGTGCCGAAGGCAGCGTCGAGACGCGGCAGCTGACGTCTGGGGTCCCTCAGGGCTCGGTTTTAGGACCAACCCTGTGGAACGTCATGTACGACGGCTTGTTGCGGACGAAGCTGCCGGCGGACGCAAGCGTCGTTGCTTTTGCGGACGACATCGCGGTAATGATCACCGGCAAAACCTGCGAGGAGATCACTGCTACGGGGAACGAGGCCCTCCGTAGGGTAAAACGCTGGCTGGATAGCTCCGGACTGGAGCTGGCAGTCCAGAAGACGGAGGCAGTGCTGTTCAGCCGAAGGCGACGACCTGCGCTGCCTAAGCTGACGCTAGGGGGCTTCGAGGTGCCGCTGGTTAAATCTATGCGGTACCTCGGTGTCCAACTCGATCATCGACTCCGCTTCGGGGAACATATCGAGCTGGCGGCGGCGAGGGCAAGCGTGGTGGCGCAACAGCTGGGAAGGCTCATGCCGAACGTCGGCGGGCCCAAATCGAGCAGGAGGAGACTCCTGCACGAGGTGGTGCACTCGACGCTTTTGTATGGGGCACCCATCTGGGCGAAGTCGCTTGAGGTTGAGCACTACAGGAAGAAGATGGCAAGTGTGCAGAGGAGGAGTGCACTCAGGGTTATCTCTGGGTATCGCACGATCTCCGAGGACACAGCGCTGGTGCTATCTTCTTCGCCTCCGATTCACCTCCTGGCGCGAGAACGCCAGGAGAGAAGAGAGCGGAAGAGAGACGGTCTAGAAGACCCCTCTCGAGACGCGATATACTCGCAGTGGCAGCAACGCTGGGACACGGCAGTTGGTGGACGCTGGACGCGAAGACTTATCAGCGACCTGAGGACCTGGTGCCAAAGGAAGCATGGTGGTCTGAGCTACCGGCTCACCCAGCTGCTGAGTGGACACGGCTGCTTCGGAAACTTCCTGCAAAGGATAGGCAAAGAAGCAGCCGCAGCCTGCTGGCACTGCGATGCAACAGAAGACGACGCCGAGCATACGATGCTAGCGTGTCCGGCCTGGGCGACTGAGAGGGCGTCACTTGTGGCTGCCCTCGGGGTCGATCACCTGGAGGTGGATACGGTGGTGACGACAATGCTCCGGTCGGCTGATAACTGGCGGGCGTGGGAGGACTTCGCCTCGAGCGTAATGGGACAGAAGGAGGACGCCGAGCGCGAGAGGAGAAGACGGCCCGCGGCCGCCGTAGAAGCCGACTGAAAGGCGTCACGTAACGCGGTGTAGTTGGTAACGCAATGAGCGTTGCCACAGCGAGTAGAGTAGACGCCATCAGCGTATAAACCATTACCACACTCCCAGCGTAATACTTCATTGGTAGGTCCGGAGTGTGGTAGATGCTTGCACGGGAGAGGTTTTTAGTGGGTAGGCCCGCAGCAGGGAGAGTCCCACACTGCCAATCTAGTGACCGGCTGTCACTTGGCGTCTTATAAAAGATTTTCCTTCTTCCAACGCGAAACAAAAAAAAAAAAAAAAAAAAAAGGTTAGGTTAGGTTCCCCCTTCATGGTTCGGGCCTTGTTGTGGCTAGGGGGCTTACGGTCTGCCGAAAAAATCTAGTGGGTGGTACTTAGATAGGCGCGTATCCTGGGTGGGTGGTAGGATAGGCGTTGGCAGACTTAACTAAAGCGAACCCGTCAAAACCCAAGGTGTAGAGGCAACGTGCCGATGGGTGTGTGGCTGCAGTGACGTTAAATGATCATGCACTAATAATGCATGCATCAATGCAGTCGTGAACGTTCCCTTGGAGGTACCTGCCGAAACCTCCAAGTATTCAGGCTTAGCCGGCCAAGCGGGGCTCTGGTCGGCTGGACGTGTATTTCCCTAGCTACTCGTGGGATTGAAATGGAAGAAATTATTAAAAAACTTAACAAGACGTTGACGGGCCTGCGAAAGGTCGAGGAGTTTATCGGGACACGAACCAACGTGCATGTACCGATTAAGATAGGAGTGGGGACGGCGAGCAATGAATTGCAGGCGGTCCTGGACAGCCTCGTGGACCTGATCCGCGATGTTCGGGACGGTGACTGCCAGACCTCGCCGATGAAAGAAAGAGGCAAGGAGCCGTCAAAGCGGACGGAATCACCAAAGCGGCAAGAGCCGCTGAAGCGACAAGAGCCGCCAAAGAAGCGGCCAAAGAAGAAGAGGCTAAAGAAGCCTCCAGAAAGCGAGGATTCGCAGCAAGAGCAGCGGCCGCCCATCAACCACTCACAGAGGCAACGACCGCAGCAGCAGCAGAAACAGCAGCAACGGCAGCAGCAGCAGCAGCAGCAGCAGCAAAAGCAGCAGCAGCAGCAGCGGCGGCAGCAACAACAGACGCAGCAGCGGCAGAAACAACAGCAGCAGCAACAAGGACAATGGACCCTGGTAAAGAGTAAGAATAAAAAAGCTGGTAATAACCAAAAACGATTATCAAGGCCGGCGGAGAATATTACCATCTCCCCGGCCACTAAGTCGGACGACCCGCCCTCATACGCGAGGGTCCTCAGAAGCTTGGCTTCTGCGGGGGGGAAGGAAGACTCAGGCCTGCCAGTGGTGCACGGCATCCGAAAGGGTGCCGGCGGCTCGCTTCAGATTCGCCTGGCCAAGGGTGAGACCCGGGGGCCGGCTCTGGAGAGACTACTGGCCGAAGTCGCTGGGCCTGACTTGGTGGTTAAGAGGCTGTCCCCAAAAAGGACAGTCACCATCAAGGACCTCTACGAGGGTGTAGAGGTCGGGGAAGTGAGGGCCGCCCTGGGCCGGGCTCTGGGGGGGGACGTCGGTGAAGTCGAGGTCCTTCCCCTGAGACCGACCCAGTGGGGGTCCTACCTGTGCACGGCGAGGGTGCCGTGGACAACGAGGACAGATGCCCTCATTCGGGAGGGGCATCTAGAAATCGGGCTCCTCCGATGCCGCTTGCGTCCGAGGGTGGACGTGAGGCAGTGCTTCCGCTGCCTTGGGTTCTCCCACATTGCATCCCGGTGCAGTGTTGTGGGGCCCGGGAGCGAGAGGCTCTGCAGGCGCTGCGGAGCGGAGGGGCATGCGGCGGCAGGGTGTAGTGCCGCATTGCACTGCGCACCCTGCTCGAGGGCGGGTCATAGGGCCACGCACTGGTGTGGAAGTTCACAATGCGAGGCTTTTCAAAGATGTCTGAAATTAAAGTAATCCAAATAAACCTGGGCCACTGCCAAGCGGCCCAGGATCTTATGTTTCAGGTGGTGCGAGAGAGGGGGGTGGACGTCGTCCTGGTGTCAGAGCAGTATCGTGACTGTTCCAGTCGCTGGTACTGTGACGGCGCCGGGACGGCGGCCATCTTCTTCCCCTCTACGAGCTTGTGCGTCACCAGGAGTGCTCCTGCCCCCGCTGCTCGCGGGTGGACTTGGGTGGAGGTGGCAGGCTGTAGAATCTACAGCTGCTACTTCTCCCCCAACCATCCGATTGAGCAGTTCGAGGAGGACCTGCGACGCCTCGAGGAGGATGTCCGGACGGCGTCGGTGCCTGTGATGCTGGCGGGCGACTTCAACGCCTGGGCGACGGACTGGGGCTCGCCGGTGACGAACCGACGGGGTGCTCTCCTGTGTGAGGTGGCTTCGTGCCTGCATTTGCTGCCTGCAAATGTCGGTGGGGAGTTCAACTTCCGCAGAGGCGCCACGGGTTCTGTCATCGACGTAACCTTCGCTGATGAAGGAATGATCGGACGGGTGAAGAACTGGCGTGTGCTCCCAGAACACACGCAAAGTGATCACCAGTACGTGACCTTCACTCTGGCGATAGGGCTGCGGGCCGTCGCCCCCGGCTTGAGGGCCGCCGCTACGGGATGGAGCCTCCGCTCCCTCGACCCCGAATCCCTGCTCACCGTCATCGAGGATGGCAGCCGAGAGATCGCGGCGGCGACCGGGGCGGAACAAAAGGTAAGTAGCCTGAGCGTGGTGGTGGAGCGGGCCTGCGACGCCTCCATGGTCCGGCGCGGTGGGCACTCCCTCAGGCGAAATGTTTATTGGTGGACTGAGGAGATTGCCGGCCTGCGTCGGTCATGCTTGGCTTCGCGGCGTCGTGCTCAGCGCTCGGGCTGGACGAGCCTCCAGGCAGTGGAGGATTTCAGGACGACGAAGAGGGCCCTGAAGAGCGCCATCAAGCGCAGTAAGGAAAGGTGCTGGGGGGAGCTGTGTGAGGAGGTGGATCGGGACCCCTGGGGTCTGCCGTACAAAATTGTGCGACAGAGACTGAGGGGACGTGATCTGGACCCTTACCTCAGCGATCCCCGGAACCTGACCGCTGTAATTGATGGCCTCTTCCCGCGCCACGACGACCGGCCGAGAACTGTGCGTTCTACTTCACCTGCGCCCGATCTCCAGCCATTCACGGCTGAGGAGCTTGAGGCTGCCGCGAGGAAGGTAGGTACAGGTAAGGCCCCTGGACTTGACGAGGTCCCAAATGAGATCGTGCTGTTGGTGGCCCGGGGGTTTCCGGAAGTGCTGCTCGACGTGTACAACAAGTGCCTGGAAGAGGGCCTAGTCGGCGCCTCCTGGAAGAGACAGAGGCTAGTCCTCATTCTCAAAAAGGCGGTCGCGGACGGACCCTCTTCCTTTAGGCCGTTGTGCATGCTGGACGGCTTCGGGAAGCTCCTTGAGCGCCTCCTGCTCGGGAGACTACAGCTCATCCTGGAGGATCCGGAGCGGGGGCTCTCCGACCGACAGTACGGCTTCAGGCGGGGCCGATCTACGGTGGACGCCGTCGGTCACGTGGTAAGTGTGATCCGAAGGGCGTGGGAGGGCACGGTGAAGAGTCACCGACGGGTCGTCATGATAGCGCTGGATATCAAGAACGCCTTCAACTCCGCGCGATGGGAACTTGTTATCAGAGCGTTGAGAGAGGACTTCCGGGTACCAGACTATCTGATGGCAATGCTCGAAAACTATTTCGATGGCCGGACGCTGGAGTATCGTCACGGCCCTTCTGGCGTGGAAGAGAAGCGACGGGTGTCGTCGGGCGTCCCGCAGGGATCGGTCTTAGGACCCACCCTGTGGAATGCCCTGTACGATGGACTGTTGCGGACTGACATGCCGGAGGGGTCGAGTCTTGTTGCTTTCGCGGACGACATCGCGGTAGTGATCGAGGGGAAGACCTCCCGTGATCTTGAAATTTCAGGGAACGAGGCGCTTCGCCGGTTCAAGAGATGGCTTGACCGAGCCGGACTGCAGCTCGCAGTCCAGAAGACCGAGGCGGTGCTGTTCTGCCGAAAGCGGCGACCTCTTCTGCCTCGGCTGCTGCTGGAGGGTTTTGAGGTGCCGCTAGCGAAATCGCTGCGGTACCTGGGGATCCAACTCGATCGTGGTCTTCGCTTCGGAGAACACATCGAGCTGGCGGCCGCCAAGGCAAGTGGAGTGGCGATTCAGCTGGGAAGGCTCATGCCGAATGTGGGTGGACCGAAATCATGTAGGAGGAAACTCTTGCATGAGGTCGTTCACTCCATACTTCTGTATGGGGCACCCGTCTGGGCGAAGTCACTGGAGGTAGAACAGCACAGGAAGAAGATGGCTGCCGTTCAGAGAAGAAGCGCGCTGCGAGTGATCTCCGGCTACCGCACCATTTCCGCCGACGCGGCTTTGGTGCTGGCTTCTTCTCCGCCCGTAGACCTGCTGGCGCTGGAGCGCAAAGCGGTGTACGATTCAGGTAAGGGACCGCAGCATAGGGCCTTGACGATGTCGAAGTGGCAGGATCGCTGGAGTTCGGCAGCCAAGGGACGCTGGACGAACAGGCTTGTCGGTGACCTTGGGCCCTGGTGCTCGAGGAAACATGGCGACCTGAGCTTCCGGCTCACGCAGCTGCTGAGCGGACACGGTTGTTTCGGTGCCTATCTACATCGGATTGGCAAAGAAGCAACTGCAGCATGCTGGCACTGCGACTCGTCAAACGATGACGCGGAGCACACACTGCTCTCGTGCCCCGCCTGGGCGGAACCGAGGCAGTCTCTCATGGCTGCCATCGGAACCGATCACCTGGGTGTGGGCGCAATGGTGGCGTCAATGCTCCACAGCAAAGAGAACTGGAGTGCTTGGGAGGCCTTTGCCTCTCGTGTTATTGGCGTGAAGGAGGAGGCCGAGCGTGAGAGGCGGAGGCGCCCCAATCCAGAGATCGCGTAACCCGACTTTGTAGTATACCCTTAAGGTAAGATAAGCCACACCTCGATGTTTTGGTTAATTCTGCTTTCCGAGGTGTGGTGAAGTTGCTTCGGGGGGAGTGTTTAGTCAGTTGACAAACCTGGCACGCTCTCTGGTACGGGCCAGGGGGTGTCTTTTTGAAGATTCACTCCTCCTTTCCCCCGAGGAAAAAAAAAAAAAAAAAAAAAAAAAAGTTAGGTTAGGTTAGGTTAGGTTAGGTTAGGTTAGGTTAGGTTAGGTTTGGTTAGGTTGGTGCTATCTTCTTCGCCTCCGATTCACCTCCTGGCGCGAGAACGCCAGGAGAGAAGAGAGCGGAAGAGAGACGGTCTAGAAGACCCCTCTCGAGACGCGATATACTCGCAGTGGCAGCAACGCTGGGACACGGCAGTTGGTGGACGCTGGACGCGAAGACTTATCAGCGACCTGAGGACCTGGTGCCAAAGGAAGCATGGTGGTCTGAGCTACCGGCTCACCCAGCTGCTGAGTGGACACGGCTGCTTCGGAAACTTCCTGCAAAGGATAGGCAAAGAAGCAGCCGCAGCCTGCTGGCACTGCGATGCAACAGAAGACGACGCCGAGCATACGATGCTAGCGTGTCCGGCCTGGGCGACTGAGAGGGCGTCACTTGTGGCTGCCCTCGGGGTCGATCACCTGGAGGTGGATACGGTGGTGACGACAATGCTCCGGTCGGCTGATAACTGGCGGGCGTGGGAGGACTTCGCCTCGAGCGTAATGGGACAGAAGGAGGACGCCGAGCGCGAGAGGAGAAGACGGCCCGCGGCCGCCGTAGAAGCCGACTGAAAGGCGTCACGTAACGCGGTGTAGTTGGTAACGCAATGAGCGTTGCCACAGCGAGTAGAGTAGACGCCATCAGCGTATAAACCATTACCACACTCCCAGCGTAATACTTCATTGGTAGGTCCGGAGTGTGGTAGATGCTTGCACGGGAGAGGTTTTTAGTGGGTAGGCCCGCAGCAGGGAGAGTCCCACACTGCCAATCTAGTGACCGGCTGTCACTTGGCGTCTTATAAAAGATTTTCCTTCTTCCAACGCGAAACAAAAAAAAAAAAAAAAAAAAAGGTTAGGTTAGGTTAGGTTAGGTTAGGTTAGGTTTTTTTTTTGGTGTGGGAGTTACGAAAGGATCACCTTGCTTATCACGGACAAGGTTTAAAAATTCTGAGGGATTAGACACGGTTTGTCATTTCCCTTGTGGGTCTTTCTATGTTTCGTCTTTTCCTTGTAAGTGTAGGGATGGGATGGAAAGCGTCCGTGCACGACTTTATTGGAACCATCCCGGCATTCGCCATTACGACTGATGAATCACGGTAAACTCAGTCGGGATGGGCGGCTCATTGGCCTTCCGGTTTGGTTAAATTAACCTCCGGCATCTCATTACCTATATGTGATGTCTGTTTGTATTAGTCTGTTCGTGTCTGTGTTAGTGCAAGTGTTTGTGTCTCCTTTACATTTTCCTCGTTTATTTTTCTCATTATTTTATAAATAGTTCCAAAATAGTCAAAAATTGTTTTTGTGTATGAAGAATCCAATATTAATTTTCTGATTTCACTGAGATTTTGAACGTTGATGTTATATCTATTTTCCAGATTGAATTTGGTTTTTTCAAGGAAGGGACATTCACAAAGCAAATGAAGGACAGTTTGTTCACTTTGGTTGTTACATGGACAGGTGTTTATAGAGTTAGAATTTTAAATCTATACAGGTAACTGCGGAAGAAACCATGCCCAGACAGGAACTGGGTCGTTTCGTAAGTCGGTGAATACACTCTGGCTAGTAACATTGCTTCTTGTATGTTTTGGAAGAACATCCTTGTGGTGCTTCCTGCAGTATCCCGTAGATATGCGTCGTTCCAGTCCGACAAGGTTTTTGCCTTTAGTTCTCCTCTAGCATGGCTGATTGGGTAACTATCGTAGGCAGGTTTCAGCTTTAAAGACCCAGCTGCTCTTGCCAGTTCGTCCGCCCGGTCGTTCCCAGGGTCACAGGAGTGGCCCTTGACCCAGCGAAATGATATCCGACAACCCTTCGCTCTCAAACGGTCACATCTGGAGAAAATTTCCCTCACAATTGGGTTGAGGCTTTCGCAATCCTTGATCGCATGCAGACCGGAGAGGGAATCGGATTCCACACGGATCGTTGAACCACTGATTCCTTTTTTAAGGGCCCATTCAGCGGCCGCCTGCATTGCGAAAAGCTCGGCCTGAAACACAGAACAGTGATCGTCGAGCTTAAGCTTTCTGCTGTCAACCTCGATTCCCTCCCTGAACACAGCAAATGCAGCGCCTACTCTGCCCTCCAGGCGACTGCCATCCGTGAAGATACAGTACTGGACATGAGTCCTTACAGCCTGTAGGTCAAGCTCTTCACCCTGGAGACGCGCCGGGTGTGGTAAAGACCTCCAATCTACTGTCCTCATGCAGGTCCTGTCCGAAGGGAGTGAGAACAGGGGGGCTCCCTGTTTTATACGATAGAGTTCGGATGTCTCCAAGACCCGGAGATGCAGAGGGGGGACTCCCGAAATGGCCAGAGCAGAATTCAGAGACATTGTGCGATACCCGCGGCATAGACGGATGCATATGGGCCTTTGAGCTTGATTTAGCTTTTTTCGCACGGCTTTTGAAGCGCATGCATTAGCCCATATACTGGAACAATATAGCGCCATTGGTTCCACTGCCCCCATGTATAGGGTCTTGAGAACGTCGGATGATAATCCCCAGGTAGGTTTAGCGGTTCGGGCGATTGCACCAAACGTCTTCGCCATTCTTTGACAGACATATTCTACGTGTTTGGTGAACTTTAAATTGTTATCAATGATGACTCCCAACAATTTGAAGTTGTCGACGATCTTGATCCTATGTGGTCCAAGGAATAGATCGGGATTGCGATCTATATATTTCCTCGTGACGCACATTGCTAAGGTCTTAGATGGCGAGAACTTCAGCTTGCAACGCATGCTCCAGTCGTAGACTGTCTTGAGAGCGTTGTCGGCTCGCTTCTTGGTTTCAGACATCGTTCTCCCCGAAGCGATCAGAACGATGTCATCAGCATAAGCCTGAACGTGCGTTTCATCGTCGAATGTTTGCTGCAGCAGATCGTCGACGATGACGTTCCAAAAGAACGGGCCGCACGCAGATCCCTGCACGCAGCCCAGAGATGTCGTTTTGCTAACAGTCGTGTTGCCAAAAGTTAGTTTGACTCTTCTCCCTGATAAGTATGATCTGACTAGGGAGTATAAATTTTTCGGGCAGCGTTTTTTCCCCAGTTCGACCAGAAGGAAAGGCCACCATGCGTGGTCGAATGCTCCCTTGATGTCGAGCGAGACCACCAGAGCGATCATCTTCCTCTTGAGAGTTTGATGAAGGATCGATGTGATTCTGTTGAGTGCATCTTCAGCGGATTTCTGTTTTGTGAATCCATATTGGTTTTCGCTTAGAAGGTGTTTGGTGTAGAAGAGCCACGAGAGCCTTCCAACTATCACCTTTTCGAGGACTCGACCCAAAACAGGCAGCAAACCAATGGGTCTCAGGGATCCGACGTCATCCTGAGGCTTCCCATGTTTAGGAATCAGGATAACGTTTGATTCTTTCCAAGTAATCGGGAAACATCCAGTCATGAGGCATCCATTCATAATATTGACGACAGTATCCAGACACGTCTCCACAGCATGCTGGCAGATGTCCGACGTGAAGCCGTCCAGACCGGGGGCCTTTTTAGGGCTGATGCTCAGTACAGCGCGCTGGATTTCACCAGCTGTGAAGCTGACGTCGTCATCAGTATCCGGTATTAGAAGACTAGACTCCCTGATGTGTGCGTGCACTACTAAATCAGAAGTAGGATCGTCATCAGGAAAGAAATGTTCCAACAGGGCCGCAGCGGTTGCAGCCTCATTGCCTTGTCCTCTGCCATCTATTTTGATAGTGCTGGGGACCGGTAAGCTGCGCTTACCAGTTATCCTGGCTAACATGGACCAGACCGTTTCACGGTTCTGTATACAGCAGAATTCTTTCCAGCTGACCGTTTTAGCAGCAGATACGGCGTTTCGAAATTCTTCTTTCACTTGTAGGTACGCTGGAAGAGTCACAAGACGCCGGACCGCCCCAGAATTCTGCAGCTTCCTCTTGGCGGCGACAACTCTACCCTTTAAAGACAGTAAGTCGTCCGACCACCAAGGGCATGTTCGACCCTTAAAGCCCTTGACAGGAGGAATGGCTCCCTTGCAAGCCGTATTCAAAGCCGCATTGAAGTCGTTGCACGCATTTTCAACGTCTTCAGGTAGAGTACAACCCTCAAAATCCATGGTCTCTTCCGTTGACTCTCGCAGGATGCGGGTAAACTTGCCCCAATTTGCCTTAGCGGTGGCATAAAATCTTGTCTGCTTTCTTGTCACAGTCCGATTAGAAGTTGTAGTTAATTCAAAGGAGATCAGATTGTGATCCGAAAAGCAACTGGCAGAAGTATCAACCCGCCACATCGTGATTGCTTCCGACATTCCACCATGTACACCACCTGGTACACCATGTGCTTTTTGCGTTGAAATCACCGCCTATTATGAATTGGTAATCTTGGAACTCGGCAGACATCCTCGCAAGCCTGGCGAGAATCAGACTCAAATCCGCCCGTGGTTCTATATAGACAGAGCCCAGGATCACACAGTGCTCCCCAACATGGACTGACACGAACACGGCGTTTTCGTCAGTGTACTCTGAGATCATGACCCCTCTAAGGTTGTCAGATCTCAAGAGTATGGCAGCTTTACAGGGTTTTTCAGGGCTCGATGAGGGTGACTGGTACAAAGTTCCAGTCATGCCCCGGACGGTTCCAGTAGCGCCAGTGTAGGGCTCTTGCAAGAGCAATATCTGGAATTCCCTTAAGTTTGCCATGTCCAAGGCCAGTGATGACCTTTGAAGGTTGGCTTGGCAGACCACAATCGGGTTAAGTGGGGGGCGTGTGTTATCCATAATTTATGGTTTCCTGTGCGCGTTCTTCCAGGAACTTGGAATATGTACAGAGGCGGCTGTTAGCTCTATGGTTTGTAGGCACTTTGATGCTCGATCGCCTGTTGGCCTTGACGCAATTGAAGCATTTTTCTTTATCCTTAATATCCTTGTCAGGGCAATCTGTGAAGCGATGATCTTGAGCACAGGTTAGGTTAGGTTAGGTTAGGTTAGGTTAGGTTAGGTTCCTTCGCCAGCGAGGAAATAATCGGGCAGGTGAAGCGCTGGCGTGTACTCAATGACTACACGCACAGCGATCACCAGTACGTGTCTTTTTCGCTGGAGAGGGGACCCCGATCAGGACGACCCGGTAACTTCACCATAGGCGGCTGGAGCCTCCGATCTCTGGATCAAGAGACACTGGAGGTCATGGTGGAAAACCTGAAGACGTCGGTTGAGGACGCTGATGGCGCGGCGAGCAAGGTGAGGAGCCTTGGCGATCTCACCACGCGCGCCTGCGACGCGGCAATGGTCCGGCGCACGAAGCATCCCGCGAGGGGGCAGGCCTATTGGTGGTCAGACACCATAGCCAGTCTTCGCGCGACGTGTCTTGCCAGACGCCGGGCCGCCCAGCGGGCAAGAACATCGGGGGATACCTACGACAGTGCCCTTCAACGGTACCGGGACGCTCGCCGAGAGCTTAAGCTGGCCATCATGCGCAGCAAGGAAAGGTGCTGGGAAGAACTGTGTGAGACGGTGAATCACGACCCCTGGGGACTGCCGTACAAGATTGTGCGACAGAAACTACGGGGTAGAGATCAAGATCCGTTTCTCATGGACCCCCAGAACCTTACGAGCGTCATAGATGCTCTCTTTCCTGCGCATGACCGGAGGGCGGCAAGAGGCCCTGCTCCCCCGGGAGCGGACTTCGAACCCTTCTCCCAAGCTGAGCTTGACGCAGCGTCTGCCAGGATCAAAACCGGGAAGGCACCTGGACCGGACAACGTCCCGAACGAAGTCGTACTGGTAGTGGCTAGGAAGTTTCCTGATGTGCTGCTGAATGTGTACAATACCTGTTTGGAGGAGGGTAATTTTGGCGACGCCTGGAAGAGGCAGAGGCTAGTCCTCGTCTCAAAAAAGGCTGTCGCCGATGGACCCTCATCTTTTAGGCCTTTGTGCATGCTCGACGGCTATGGGAAGCTCCTGGAGAGACTCATGGTTGGAAGGCTTCTCCCGATCCTCGAATCCGAGGACGGGGGACTCTCCGAGCACCAGTACGGCTTCAGGCCGGGACGATCAACCCTGGACGCCGTGGAACGCGTGGTGGACACCGTTCGGACTGCGTGGGAGGGGTCGGTGAAGAGACACCGGCAGGTCATGTTGGTGACTCTGGATATCCGGAACGCTTTCAACTCGGCTCGATGGGATTTAATCCTCAGAGAGCTGAGAGAAAGCTTCCGGGTCCCGGAGTACCTCATGGCCATGCTGGAGGATTACTTCGATGGCCGTGTGCTGGAGTATCGATGTGGTGCCAACGGGGGCTTGGAAACGCGACAGCTGACGTCTGGTGTTCCCCAGGGATCGGTCTTGGGACCGACCCTGTGGAACGTCATGTACGATGGTTTGCTGCGAACCGAGCTACCGGCGGGTGCTAGCGTCGTTGCTTTCGCGGACGACATCGCTGTGATGATCACCGGCAAGACTTGCGGTGAGATCACTGTCGCGGGGAATGAGGCCCTCCGCAGGGTGAAGCGGTGGCTGGACCGTTCCGGCTTGGAACTTGCAGTCCACAAGACGGAGGCAGTATTGTTCAGCCGAAAGCGACGACCCGCGCTGCCAAAACTGACGCTGGGGGGCTTTGAGGTGCCGCTGGTTAAATCCCTGCGGTACCTCGGTGTCCAACTTGATCGTCGACTCTGTTTCAGAGAACACATCGAGCTAGCGGCGGCGAAGGCAAGCGTGGTGGCGCAACAGCTGGGTAGAATCATGCCGAACGTCGGCGGGCCCAAATCGAGCAGAAGGAGACTTTTGCACGAGGTGGTGCACTCGACGCTTTTGTATGGGGCACCCATCTGGGCGAAGTCGCTCGAGGTTGAGCACTACAGGAAGAAGATGGCAAGTGTGCAGAGGAGGAGTGCACTCAGGGTCATCTCTGGGTATCGCACGATCTCCGAGGACGCAGCGCTGGTGCTATCTTCTTCACCTCCAATTCACCTCCTGGCGCGAGAACGTCAGGAGAGAAGAGAGCGGAAGAGAGACGGTCTAGAAGACCCCTCTCGAGACGCGATATACTCGCAGTGGCAGCAACGCTGGGACACGGCAGTTGGTGGACGCTGGACGCGCAGACTTATCAGCGACCTGAGGACCTGGTGCCAAAGGAAGCATGGTGGTCTGAGCTACCGGCTCACCCAGCTGCTGAGTGGACACGGCTGCTTCGGAAACTTCCTGCAAAGGATAGGCAAAGAAGCAGCCGCAGCCTGCTGGCACTGCGATGCAACAGAAGACGACGCCGAGCATACGATGCTAGCGTGTCCGGCCTGGGCGACTGAGAGGGCGTCACTTGTGGCTGCTCTCGGGGTCAGTCACCTGGAGGTGGATGCGGTGGTGACGACAATGCTCCAGTCGGCTGATAACTGGCGGGCGTGGGAGGACTTCGCCTCGAGCGTAATGGGACAGAAGGAGGACGCCGAGCGCGAGAGGAGAAGACGGCCTGCGGCTGCCGTAGAAGCCGACTGAAAGACGTCACATAGCGCGGTGTAGTTGGTAACGCAATGAGCGTTGCCACAGCGAGTAGAGTAGACGCCATCAGCGTATAAACCATTGCCACACTCCCAGCGTAATACTTCATTGGTAGGTCCGGAGTGTGGTAGATGCTTGCACGGGAGAGGTTTTTAGTGGGTAGGCCCGCAGCAGGGAGAGTCCCACACTGCCAATCTAGTGACCGGCTGTCACTTGGCGTCTTATAAAAGATTTTCCTTCTTCCAACGCAAAACAAAAAAAAAAAAAAAAAAAAAAAAAAAGGTTAGGTTAGGTTAGGTTAGGTTAGGTTAGGTTAGGTTAGGTTAGGTTAGGTTAGGTTAGGTTAGGTTAGGTTAGGTTAGGTTAGGTTAGGTTAGGTTAGGTTAGGTTAGGTTAGGTTAGGTTAGGTTAGGTTAGGTTAGGTTAGGTTAGGTTAGGTTAGGTTAGGTTAGGTTAGGTTAGGTTAGGTTAGGTTAGGTTAGGTTAGGTTAGGTTAGGTTAGGTTAGGTTAGGTTAGGTTAGGTTAGGTTAGGTTAGGTTCCCCCATCATGGTTCGGGCCTTGTCGTGGCTTGGGGGCTTCTCGATGCTTTTCCTCATAATCGGACAAGTGTCGGGGCTTTGGTCTGCCGACAATCTAGTGGGTGGTACTTAGATAGGCGCGCTCCCCGGGTGGGGTTAGAGTAGGTAGGCGCCGGCAGAGCAAAGTTAACTAAAGCGAACCGCGTATCTGTATGTATGTATCTATGTATTATATTTATTTATGATTATATTAAATACTTGGATAATAAATGGACAGTACGATTTCAAAACATGTACCTCAGGGGGGTACCGTTGCCACTGGCGGCGGAGAATCCCCTCCCGACGCGCAATCGTCGGGCTGCCCCACGGATTCTGGGGGGGGCAAAAATCGTTTCTTTGAGATAAGGATGGGAGTGTTGCTGGACACTCTCGAGGGCCTGAATAATTTCATCTCGCGTAGGACAAATGTCCACGTCCCATTAAAACAAGGAATTCAGGCCGCTCTGACAATAGCAATGGAGGTAATGGACTGCCTTAATGACGGAAAAACCGTCAGCGTCCATTGCCAAACGGACAACCGAAGCACCAAGACTGAGGGCACGGCGATGACACCACTGTCGTCTAAGTGCCTCAGCGTACAAGACCCGGAGCTGGGGTGGCAGCGCAAGCAACGGCAGCAGCCGCAACAAAAACAGCAGCCGCAACAACGGCAGCAGCCGCAACAACGGCAGCAGCCGCAACAACGGCAGCAGCCGCAACAACGGCAGCAGCCGCAACAACGGCAGCAACTGCAACAACGGCAGCAGCCGCGGTGGCAATCTCAGCCCCAGCAGCAGCAGCCGCAACTCCGGCCGCAAAAACGAGGAAGGCAGCGGGAGGAGCTGCTGCAGAGACATATTCCCGGTCCAAAGGAACGGGTGGACGAGGTGGCTACGGGATGGACCGTGGTCACCCACAAAAAGATGAGAAAGGCCCCGGTGACTTCGACTGCCGTCAAAAGGCAGTCGAAGCCACTTGAAATGCTGACCGTCACTCCAGTCGGCAGGGCAGACGAGCCGCCTACATTTGCAGGGGTACTAAAAGGACTTGTTGGAATAACCAGCAAGTCCGAACGAGAGGGTCTGCCAGGGATCCAGGGCATCAGGAAAGGTGCCAATGGGTCCCTGCAGCTACGCCTGACGAGGGGAGACTCCAGGGGACCTGCTCTGGAGAAACTTCTCGAAAGGATGGCAGGACCCTCTATGAAAGTTAAAAGATGGGTCCCTAAAAAGACCATCTATGTCAAGGACCTCTACGAGGGTGTAGAGGTCAAGGACCTCAAAGAAGCCCTGTCTCGGGCCCTGGGGGAGAGCCTCGAACAAATCGAGGTTTTCCCACTGAGAACAAGACAGGACAGGTCAGCTGCGTGCACGGCGAGGGTGCCGTGGACGAGGAGTGCAGATGACCTGATTCAAACCGGTCGCCTGACAATTGGCCTCCTCCGATGCCGAATCCGGCAGAAGGTGGAGGTCAAGCAGTGCTTCCGCTGTCTTGGGTTCTCTCACGTCGCAGCTAAATGCGACGTGCGGGAGCCCGGGAGCGCAGGCCTGTGCAGGCGATGTGGTGAGGAGGGGCACAACTCAGCGGGTTGCAAAAGCCCGCTGTGCTGTGCACCCTGTAAAAAGCAAAAACTGCCGTCCGCACATTGGTGCGGTAGTGCGCAGTGCGCTGCTGTCAAGCGATGCCTCCGGAGATGACCGCGCTAAATATCCTGCAAATCAACCTGGGTCACTGCCAAGTGGCCCAGGACCTGATGCAGCAGGTAGCGTCGGAGAAGAAGGTCGATGTTGTTCTGGTGTCGGAGCAGTACCGTGACTGTAACAGTCGCTGGTACTGTGACGGCGACGGAGTGGCGGCTATTTTTCTTCCGGCGCAGGGGGCGGTCGTCTCAGGACGCAATCGAAATGCCAGCAGGGGATGGACCTGGATTGAGGTAGCAGGCTGTAGGATGTACAGCTGCTACTTCTCCCCAAATGTCTCTCTGCAGCGGTTCCTCGACGATCTCCACGACCTGGAAACCGACGTCAGGACGTCCACGTTGCCGATAATCATGGCCGGTGATTTTAATGCCTGGTCGACTGAGTGGGGCTCGGCGACAACCAACAGACGGGGCTCCATCCTGGGTGATGTGGCTGCGAGCCTGCATTTGCACATTGCAAATGTGGGCACGGAGTTCACGTTCCGCAGGGGAGTCACGGGTTCAGTTGTCGACGTAACCTTCGCCAGCGAGGAAATAATCGGGCAGGTGAAGCGCTGGCGTGTACTCAATGACTACACGCACAGCGATCACCAGTACGTGTCTTTTTCGCTGGAGAGGGGACCCCGATCAGGACGACCCGGTAACTTCACCATAGGCGGCTGGAGCCTCCGATCTCTGGATCAAGAGACACTGGAGGTCATGGTGGAAAACCTGAAGACGTCGGTTGAGGACGCTGATGGCGCGGCGAGCAAGGTGAGGAGCCTTGGCGATCTCACCACGCGCGCCTGCGACGCGGCAATGGTCCGGCGCACGAAGCATCCCGCGAGGGGGCAGGCCTATTGGTGGTCAGACACCATAGCCAGTCTTCGCGCGACGTGTCTTGCCAGACGCCGGGCCGCCCAGCGGGCAAGGACATCGGGGGATACCTACGACAGTGCCCTTCAACGGTACCGGGACGCTCGCCGAGAGCTTAAGCTGGCCATCATGCGCAGCAAGGAAAGGTGCTGGGAAGAACTGTGTGAGACGGTGAATCACGACCCCTGGGGACTGCCGTACAAGATTGTGCGACAGAAACTACGGGGTAGAGATCAGGATCCGTTTCTCATGGACCCCCAGAACCTTACGAGCGTCATAGATGCTCTCTTTCCTGCGCATGACCGGAGGGCGGCAAGAGGCCCTGCTCCCCCGGGAGCGGACTTCGAACCCTTCTCCCAAGCTGAGCTTGACGCAGCGTCTGCCAGGATCAAAACCGGGAAGGCACCTGGACCGGACAACGTCCCGAACGAAGTCGTGCTGGTAGTGGCTAGGAAGTTTCCTGATGTGCTGCTGAATGTGTACAATACCTGTTTGGAGGAGGGTAATTTTGGCGACGCCTGGAAGAGGCAGAGGCTAGTCCTCGTCTCAAAAAAGGCTGTCGCCGATGGACCCTCATCTTTTAGGCCTTTGTGCATGCTCGACGGCTATGGGAAGCTCCTGGAGAGACTCATGGTTGGAAGGCTTCTCCCGATCCTCGAATCCGAGGACGGGGGACTCTCCGAGCACCAGTACGGCTTCAGGCCGGGACGATCAACCCTGGACGCCGTGGAACGCGTGGTGGACACCGTTCGGACTGCGTGGGAGGGGTCGGTGAAGAGACACCGGCAGGTCATGTTGGTGACTCTGGATATCCGGAACGCTTTCAACTCGGCTCGATGGGATTTAATCCTCAGAGAGCTGAGAGAAAGCTTCCGGGTCCCGGAGTACCTCATGGCCATGCTGGAGGATTACTTCGATGGCCGTGTGCTAGAGTATCGATGTGGTGCCAACGGGGGCTTGGAAACGCGACAGCTGACGTCTGGTGTTCCCCAGGGATCGGTCTTGGGACCGACCCTGTGGAACGTCATGTACGATGGTTTGCTGCGAACCGAGCTACCGGCGGGTGCTAGCGTCGTTGCTTTCGCGGACGACATCGCTGTGATGATCACCGGCAAGACTTGCGGTGAGATCACTGTCGCGGGGAATGAGGCCCTCCGCAGGGTGAAGCGGTGGCTGGACCGTTCCGGCTTGGAACTTGCAGTCCACAAGACGGAGGCAGTATTGTTCAGCCGAAAGCGACGACCCGCGCTGCCAAAACTGACGCTGGGGGGCTTTGAGGTGCCGCTGGTTAAATCCCTGCGGTACCTCGGTGTCCAACTTGATCGTCGACTCTGTTTCAGAGAACACATCGAGCTAGCGGCGGCGAAGGCAAGCGTGGTGGCGCAACAGCTGGGTAGAATCATGCCGAACGTCGGCGGGCCCAAATCGAGCAGAAGGAGACTTTTGCACGAGGTGGTGCACTCGACGCTTTTGTATGGGGCACCCATCTGGGCGAAGTCGCTCGAGGTTGAGCACTACAGGAAGAAGATGGCAAGTGTGCAGAGGAGGAGTGCACTCAGGGTCATCTCTGGGTATCGCACGATCTCCGAGGACGCAGCGCTGGTGCTATCTTCTTCACCTCCAATTCACCTCCTGGCGCGAGAACGTCAGGAGAGAAGAGAGCGGAAGAGAGACGGTCTAGAAGACCCCTCTCGAGACGCGATATACTCGCAGTGGCAGCAACGCTGGGACACGGCAGTTGGTGGACGCTGGACGCGCAGACTTATCGGCGACCTGAGGACCTGGTGCCAAAGGAAGCATGGTGGTCTGAGCTACCGGCTCACCCAGC
>CATOGX010000095.1:0-93000 GCA_951799405.1 Agapetus fuscipes | reverse complement strand
CTCTATGGACTCCTAGGCCTAATGCCCCCACAAAAATGATGACGAAAAAGAAAAATATAGGCCTACATTAATAAAGGAAGTATTAATATATCCATGTATATTATCCATTGTATATATCCATGCCTACATTGTCATTTTCTAGGTTGTAGGACCTACTTAAAATATTGAACTATCTAGAATAATAGATGTTAGAATGACCAAATGTTCAATTTTTAAATCGTTTTTCTCTTTTTTGTTTATAGATTAATCTCGTTGGTCAATTGTGGCAAAACAATCTGGAAGAATTAAACACAGTAGTTTCAAAAGTAAAGAGTGCCTATTTAAACACGAGGAAACACAAGCGCAAATACTTAGAATTCCTCCGTCTGTTTCCCATGCCTGTCCGTACCAGGTGGAACAGCTGGTTTCACTTGGTGACATATTTGGCGGATCACTTGGCAGATATCTTAGAGTTTTTAGATGAGCTGTCGTTTGTTTGTCGTAGATGAGCAGGTGTTTCCCATCTTAAGAACATGACACCAGAGTTGGTTCTTACTACGCAGATGCAGGCTACTTTTGTTGCTGAAAACTGTGTGGCACTGGTTGAATTGATTGACCTTTTGGAGGGAAACTCTTATCCTACAGCCCACCTACTAAATATGCGATTTGACATCCTTTCAACTAAGCTGACCCTTTTGGCAAATGGGGTTTTTTCAGCAGGACTGGAAAAGAAAATCAGTGAAATTCTGCTTGTGAAGAAGGCCGTTTTGCAACAGCAATTCAAACTTGTAGCCCAAACAAGCCTGACCAAACTAAAACAACTTGAGGGCTTCTGATCCTGCACGATCGGCTTTTTGTAGCATAGGGGTCATTCCATTTCAAATCACACAATGGGTGTTGCATCATGATTTTTAATATTTTTTAAAAATTCATGTGTATTGCAACTTACATTCTGGGGTCAAAACACACTTTGTAAAAAATTAGGACCAGCGGTTCTCAAATTATAGCCCCCAAGTTTTGAATTTGAGCGAATTTGCTCGTTTCAAGCGCTAGCGATTAATCCTACAACATCTAAACCGTTGGAGATACATAAAAAATTTGAAGGAACAAGTTGTTTACAATTAAATGTTCTTTACTACAAGTCATGTTATAAATAGCTACATGTGAAATATTGTTAGGTTATAGCTTGCCTAATGTTAGGTAATTTTTTGTTTTTTTCTACAACTTTTGCATCAAAATTTTCCAAGAAGGGTATAGAACTCCATTTTGACCATTTGACCGGTTTTTGGTAAAGGTTTTATGAATTTTTTAACCTTCCATTTACTAGTCCAAAATGTTGCCACTAGACTACGGACCGGTCCAAGATGCCACTGAACTACGCGGTGTTCGCAGGCTTGAAAAAATTCATAAAACCTTTACCAAAAACCGGTCACTAAAGGTCCAACCAGCCTTACAGCAACTGGGTCTTGCTTGAGTATTGGCGCTTTGTAACGAAGACCAAGCTCGTACACCTCTGTGGCACTACAAAAAGTGTCATAGACCCCTAGAGTCTCTAGAATCTAAGGAGTCTCCCGTTGATGATTTCTTAAAAAAAAAAGTCCTACGAGTGCATCATCGGCTGCAAACTAAGCAATGAGATAACCTACATGATGTCAAAATGATAAAAGGTTCATATTCTTACTCCCTTGTGACAAAAAAACCTTTAAAATCTTCAGTCATCCTTGGCTGTAGTGTGTATTTCAGTGATTACTTGCCTCTTAAAAATACTATTTTTGATCACTTAAAATTTTTTTTATCTTCCATACCGCTTCGAAATACATAAATTAATTTTTAGAGATTGAATAAGACCTTAAGAAGCTTCTATTCTAATACCAACTTTTTTTTTACCCCTCCCCCTTTTGAGGAAAATGACCCCCTCATTTCCTCATTTCAAGCCAAGGTCATTTCAGTGTTTTTGTGTGACTTCATGATTTTTTTATGGTAAAAGAAGGTAAAAATACTTAAATTTTAGATTGAATTTAAACACCTAAGATGTCATTAAATATACACAAAAAAATTCAAAATGTAGTTCTATACCCTTCTTTTAGTTATTTGGGTCCAGTTCCTAACTTCCTGTAATGCCAATTAAAAAAAAAAAAAAAAAAATTACTTAGTCTTTGTTGGGTTGGTACATTACACCTTAAAAAATAACCCCGCCAAAACGCGAAATTTCCATTTTCTAAAACGAAATGAGGATAAAAATAAAAACAAAGCTTTTCGGAAGCCATCTTGAATTTTCGAAAAAGTGAAAAATGTCAACTATGAGTACTAGAGCAAAAAAGTAGTTCTTTCTTTTGAATCTTAATAAAAATGGACTATTGGCATTTTCATTGGTTTCTGTAATCTTTTATTTTCAAATTTTGATATATAAACCAGTGGTCGGGGAACTTTTTTAAATCTTTAATCTATAATCTAAGTTGCAAAGATATATTCATTTAAAGCTCTCAGATGTATGCCCACAAACCAACACGTGTAGTTCGCGCTTACAAATGCTGAATGTGAACTTACAAATAAAATCCAAACCTCAAATGAACATAAGCCCCACAACTTTTGCCGACCTTCCCTGACACAGGGGTGACATAGGCAAAGGGAACCATTTTTTACAGTTTGGGTGGTCAGCCTCATACCAACCTATAAGTCAAGGAATACGAATAATAAATTACATTTAAATATAAAAAAGAACAAAACCTTCTTCCTGTCCTTGCATACTTCTTTCATTTCATTCAGAGTCATCCATTATCCCAAAATATTTTTGTGTAAGTCGATTGTACCCCTTCCTTCCATTTTGAAAAAAATATGATCAATGTATATTTTAAATAAACATTCTCTTTTGAATTAATTTACACGGAAAATAATAAATATGTATAGACAAACAAAATAAAATTCTCAAATTGGATCAAACAAAAAATTTAGATTTTCAGGTTTCCCTTTCAGTCTTTGGAGAAATGATGTTGCTGCATGTTTGCTGCAATTACTTCAAAATTGGGACTTTTTGATGTAAGAGCAATTTGAATACAGTCTTCGGCGTTAAATCGATTTCTGTTCTTCGTTTCTATGTTCATTTGATTTAATACATAATAATTTTTTTTTTAATTTTATCAAAAATGGACAAAAATGAAAATTTGACAAAAGTACAAAACATCTTATATATAAAAAAGGAAGGGGTATTAAACTATAAAAAATTGTACAAATGTCGACATGAAGGATTTTTTTTTGTAATAATTTGAGATACAATATTTACAAAGCACAAATAAAAAAATGAAAACTTAGAAAAAGTCTTACAACATAAAAATTTAATAAAAATAAAAAATATTAAGTATATCTAAAATTAAACAAACAAAAATGAAAAAAAGCTCTAGATGGAAAAATATAAACTTTAAAATAAAATTAAATAGTAAATCAGAAATACGAAAAAAGACAGAAAAAGTAAAAATAGAAAGAATTTAATAATTTAAAGCATGTATTAAAAATGGAACATTTTTTTTTTTTTAATTTCCGAATTATGAAATTTCCCAAATTTGATTTTTGAACAGCTTCCTTTATTACTTGAATGATTTACCATTTTTCGAATTCATTGTGTGAAAATGTTTCTTCCTTAAAATAATTTCAGTCAGGAATAAAAACCAATGTGAAAAAAAACAAAAAAATGTTATACCTAGCAATAACAAAATAAAAAAAATATTTAATTATTTTTTTCTAATGAGGTAACAATTATTTTACAGGTTCCAAAATTTTTTTGAGTTTTGATGCCTCAAGTACTTCAAAATTACTAAAAAAATGTAAAGGGCGCCTGTGTCGCCCCTTCATGCTTTTTTGCTTTTTATTTTGGTAGGTTTCTCAACTACAATAAATATAAATACTTTACATCTGAAAAGATACTATACCAACACAATATAGTTACTATACCAGTTTGTTTTCCTTTTTGTCAACTTTTTGGAGCATTTGGGGAACGCGTACCATTGAATGCCTCCGAGGGTATCCAAACTTATTAAACAATTTTTACAAATTGTCGAATGTGAAAATAATATAGTCAACTACGACCGCAAATGGGAGACAAAATGTTGTTCAAAGCATTAATTTAAACATGACTTCATAGTGGCACCACCTTCTGGCTGAGGACGTTGCTTAGAAAACCTAAAAGATGGCCCTGACCCTTGTACAACAGTTGTGACTATTTTAGGCATTTAAGTTTAATTTAAATTTGATTTTAAGTTGTTCAACTATTTCACTTTCGGAAATACTTAAGTTCCTAGACAAATAGGTTGGTATGAGGCTTACCCCCCATGCTGTTAAGACGCAAAACGCAACGCAAACGCAACTAAGCTACACATATAGTGTAACTTCTTGCCGCGTTATCCCCGAAGGGGTCGCATGTGGCGAGTTGAACCTATTTATTTTTACAGGTAAGGGGGCCGGCCTTACGCCAACCACTTCAGTTGAAGTGGGAATTTCCCAGCTCCCGAGGGGGCTGGTACTCATTTATTGTGAAGGCTGAGTAAACCTCGCCGGTATTTATATTATGGGGTTTGAAATACACACCGAAATAGGAAATCATTTCTGACACCCTCCTCGGTGGGATTCGAACCCGAGCTCACGAGGTAGAATGCAAGCACTCTACCAACTGAGCTATCGACCGGACTAAGACATGTTTCACTTTTGCCAATGCCATCCCAGTTTCAGGAAAGGGTAGCAGGAGTTGCAAGGTATCTGATCATGTGAGGTTTTTTTTGTTAGTACACATGCAGCATGTGTGAGCACGAGCTTACATGTGTTTTATCAGGGTGCACTGTAATTAGGGCAACCTGTTGTGCACCAATAAAAAAAAATGGGTTTGCCTGTTAGGGTGCATTAAATATAAGCCTTAAATACCAATAAATGTTTGCAACTCAGATTATAGCTTCCATTCTAATGATAACAATGAAAATGAATATTGTTTATAATAAAGATTTTATCTAGCAATGTAATATTTGTTTGTATTCCCACAATATAACCCCATCAAGAAAAGATAAGACGCTGCAGTCACAGATAATCCATGGCTCAACCGCCACCTAATGTGAATCTTACATTTTTTTTAAGGAAGCCTGTGCGCGAGATTCCCTAGATTCAAGAGACTCTAGGGGTCCATGACACTTGTTATAGTGCCGCAGAGGTGTTGGTAATGTGGCAGTTGTCCTTATCCGGTTGCAGGGCCGTTAGCTGCGCAGTGCTGTGGTGTGAGTTGCGTTGCTTGGTTTTCAGACACTGAGAGTAAATGGAGATTGATATTGGATTTTTAGGCTGGTTTTAGTGTCGCGCTGACAACACGCTGACTGTCAGCGCTGACAGACAAAATTTATGAACTTGTAGGAAGCGTTGCGCACTGACAGCTACGCGCCATTCTAAAACTCTAAGTTCAAATATTTTGAAGGGTCAGCGCGACACTAAAACCAGCCTAAAACTCATCTCTCAAAACCAAAACCTAAAATGAACTTAAGCCCTGAAACTCTTACCGATCTTTGAAGAAGCAGGAGTGACATTCGAAACGTCAACCATTTTTTCAACTGATCCTTAGTCAAGTATACCATTTAAATTTTCAAGTATTCTAATCACTGGGTTGAAAAAATCATAAAACCTTGCAACTGGTTCTTCCTTGAGTATTGGCGCTTTGTAGCGACGACCAAGCTTGTAAACACCTCTGCAGCACTACAACAAGTGTCATAGACCCCTAGAGTCTCTGAAATCTAGGGAGTCTGTTGCACAGGATCTTAAAAACAAATTACAGTATGGGAGCCACATACCAGACTATAAGTTCGGTAACACAAATAATGAAGTACATTTTACAAGTGTAGACATAATACTTACTTGAAGATACATCATACAGAAATTATAATTTAAAAAAACTTAGCTGCCAACATTACAGATCAACAATTATGTTTACAATTAAATAATAAATTTATTGAAAATAAACACAATAAGATCTGCACATGACAAAATTGTGACGTCGCAAGGCCGAATTGCTAGGGAAGAGGTCAACAAATGTTTTCTAATAGGTCCACTTTTGCTAATGCCAACCCGTTTCAGGAAAATGAGGCAGGAGTTGGTTTACATTAATGTACGAGTATTAATGGTATGTTTGTTTGTAAGCACAAACTTACATGTCTCTGCCTGTGCATTTGTGATGACACTCCCATGAGATGGCTTGACTGATTTTTATGAAATGTAGCCATATTTTAGTAGGTATGAGAATTAGACAACAAGTTTATTTCATGGATTTTAAATTATGATTACGGTCGTTAGACATTTTAAAGAATGAAAAAAACAGATTTTACTGACCGTGCAAAAGAGAAGAACGATTTTCTCCACGTTTCGTCGGAGTCATATATTGCTACTCCCAAGATGCAGGACTAACCTACCTAGGGTTATGACTGTGGGGAGGGCAATGGCTATACTCACAGAGTATAGGTATGGCTATACTCAATGAGATCTCCTCTTCGGTTGATATCTTCCACCTGAGTGAAAATCAGCTTAGACAGAGGCTTCCGTTTCTCCTAAGCTGATTTCGGTTACTTGTGAATGTTTTTTAATTATTGTATGCATTAGGTTTAAAACCTGTCATGTACTTTAATGTGAAAATAAATCTATCTATCTTAGTGTAAGAGCCGGCCGCACGAAACCTTACCTCATTTCTACCAGGCAGAGACTAGTAAGAGGGAATGCTCCACATTAATTAACTGCTTTTAGAACAAAAATTAATGTTCCAAACCTGGAGCGTTTTGAATGCGGCCATTTTTTTGTAAATTATAAAAAACGATCTTTTGAAGTTAGTTGTATGAGCCATGGAGATAAAGTAAAAAAATATTATACTACATACATTACTTGTAATAAGAGGATAAACATACTACAAATTTGTATTTCCAACCCTTCTTGTTCAGGAGAAAAAGGGGTAAAATGTTATTTTTTACAATATATTTTATAACTCAAAAACGAAAAAGAAAATATAATATTTTTGTACGTCAAATATAAGAACATATTTTTTTATACAATAATAATCTCTTACATATTCTTGCTATCTGCTATAGTTTCAGAGAAAATAAATTTTGAAGTGAAATATTTTCCCAAAAACCGTTACGGCGTTTCCCGTTTTTTGGTCAAAATCCGGTTTGAACGCCTTAGTGTTTGATTGTAAAAATATATAAAAAATACCATCCCCTAGAAGATTAAATTGCCTGTAAAACTGTATGGATATGAACTATTTTATCGTGAAAGGTTTGAACAGAATAGCGGTTAATCTTGTGGTAACATATTTTGCGTGATATTATGATGATAATATGAAATCATCATAATATTACGCAGATACTCGTGCTAGACAGGTAGGTACTTATATACAACCATCAAAATACGTTACAAAAGTTAAACCGCTATAACATACAATCCTTTCACAATAAAATAGTAAATTTTCATACAATTTTAAAGGAAATTTTATCTTCTAGGTGATGGTATTTTTTATAAAATTTTAAAATAAAATACTAAGGCGTTCAAACCGAATTTTTAACCAAAAACGGGAACTGCCGTAAAGTTTTTTGGCAAATGCTCTGAAACTACAGCAGATAGCAAGAATATGTAAGAGATTATTAGTGTATAAAAATTATGTTTTTATATTTGACTTACAAAAATATCAAATTTTCTATTTTGTTATTGAGTTATAAAATATATTGTAAAAAATAACATTTTACCCCCTTTTCTCCTGAACAAGAAGGGTTGGAAATACAAATTTGTAGTATGTTTATCCTCTTATTACAAGTAATGTATGTAGTATCATATTTTTTTACTTTATTTCCATGGCTCATACAACTAACTTCAAAAGATCGTTTTTTATAATTTACAAAAAAATGGCCGCATTCAAAACGCTCCAGGTTTGGAATATTTTTTTTTATGCAAAAAGCAGGCAATTAATATGGATCATTAGTTTTTACTAGTCTCTGCCTGGTAGTCGATGAGGTAGTTTGCACCATTTTTTGGGCCTCTTTGAAGAGGCCGCATCCAAAACGCTCCAGGATAGGAAAAGGCAGATCTGTGAAAAAATCATGTACTCGATGCAAACTACCAGCCTGACCATGTCTCTGCCTGGTAGCCGATGAGGTAAGGTTTCATACGTCTAGCTCTTAACTATCTATCTATCTATCATTTTCTATGTCTATGCTACGCATATGCTACGTAAACTTTAATTTTTTACTGAAGATTTTTTTAATTTATTGATTTCGCGGTATTTTTAGCCCCCCCCCTACCATAGACAAAGTCTCCGGAAATGTACGTTTTATTTTCCCTACATTTAGGGATTTGTTTTTGTTTACAACATAAGGGCTATCTTTGGAGGCTGTTTTCGCGATGTAGCGTTTGTGGTTGGCGTTTGCACATGAACTGTTAGCGGATCAATGTACGTGAGTGTTCTCTAGTTGATTACCATGGATATTGTGAAGCAAGAACAGGATTCCGACACGGAGTCAGCGGATCCACAACTAGTGCGCTTGTGCGAACAAATAGACATTGAAGAGAGCGATGTGAAGCAAGAGAGACTGGCACAGAGTATTGTAGGTTTATAGAGGGCGGTCTTAGAACAAAAAAAATGTAACCAAGTAGTATTATTTATATATGAAACGATGGGTAGCGCCAGTAACTACCCTACGTGTCTAGACAATACTAAATTATCATCATAATATCATTCTATATTATTACTGTTCTACTCAGTTGGCGAAGTAAATAAAAACAATTGAAGATGGTAAAACATATTTTATTTAAAAAAAAAACTTCAAATAGCACAACTTAATTACATTACAACAATTGATTATAAATTACATTTATGTTATAAATACATTTTCTTCTTTTTTAATGTGTTATTACTTATTTTTCTATCATAATATATACATTGTGACTTGCTCAATTCAAATTTAATAATTATGTCCATAATCTGATGTTGAAAAGATATATCACATTTAAGATTTACACTAAATGTATTCCCACAAGAAGACACATTTCACACTTATAAAGTACAACTTTTCTAAAAAAACAGTTCTTCATTTCATACAAAAAGTACAGTCCTTCATTTCATACAAAAAGTACAGTTCACCCAAACTTTTTGTTTTTTCCAGTAAGTACATTACTAATCGTGCAATAGAAACGAATCCGATTACTTTAACTCCGTATTAAAACAATGAGGTACACAACAACGGCGACTGTACATTGTAAATTGCCAAATCACAAAATTTAAAGAATTTTCAAAAGGGAAGCGCTCCTTGCGTAGATTGCAAAAACACAAATGGCCGCCACATGGGGACTGGCGGTATACCTCGTGACCAGACATGTGACCCAATCGGAGCTCTGATTGGTCGGAGAAACCGTGACTGTGAATAACTACCCAAATAATGTTGCCAGGAACCAAAATATGCCCTAAGTTTCCTAGGCATGGAGACTGGCTCGAGAGAGGGCCTGGGAAGCTGAGGACTCTATACTGGATAAGATAAAGAATGAGTGCGCTGCCTCTCCACCTTCTGGCTTGTTGAAGGACTGCCGCGTACTTGTGGCCAGAATCAATGTGGCGGGACATTCAGGTAACTGGGCGCGCGTTCTGTCTTATTATATACGTTGTTATTGTGAGGATGCCTCAACTATTGTACATTTACGCTTGCAATCAATAAAAACACTGAGAATTCATCTTTTCTAAACAAGAAGAGTTTAATCTAGATTAAAACTTCCCTTCAGTCACTGTGCTGAAGTTTTATTGAATTATATTAAATCATGTCGCCTAGCAACAGACTTGGAACAATATTGAATTCAGAGCTTTCTTCTCAGCGGGCAAACATCACACTTGTATGTGTCAGTGAGGATCCACACATAAATCCACATTGACAAAATAGTGTCGTCACGCCACCAGTTTGCTAACAAACAAGCCTTGAGCGCTCTGGAGCGCTTGAGTGCTCTGGAATGTTCCGTGTAATAAGAGTTTATTTGTAGTTTTAGTTTAACTCAAATAAATGAAAAAACTAAATAAATAAAACACAAACAAATCCATTTTTTTTTTCCCCTCCATAGAATTTGTCCCATACTATAGTCTGAACCTCCCTGTGTTTTTAGGAGTTCGAATTAAGGAGGCTCTACTGTTATTGTGTTCATGTGCCCTTAGTCAAAAATAAAATAAACATATGTATGGTTCGGGGAATTACCGATTAAGTATAATGATTCCATTCATTCATAATATTATCATATTCATTTGTTTCAACGCTTCATACCATCGACATGCGATGGTCTATGCTCGATACGGGATCATCCGAAAACGATCTGTGGGATTCATTTACGCTGGCGTCAAAAGCTTGTGCATGGAACCTGCGTCGTACTTACAGGGTCTCATGCACACATGCACACAAGACTATAAGAGGGACACGACTGTAAATCCCATCCCACTCAAAACCAGGAATGTGCACAGGAACCTTTAGTTATAACAAACATTATTAAAAAATAAAATAAATTAAAAAAATTGTTTTATTCCACTTTTATTGTTTTTGAGTAAGTTACAAATATTTTCGGAATTACTTCCATCTTCGGGTAACTAACAATAAAACAATAAAAGTGGAATAAAACAAAGTTTTTAATTTATTTAATTTTTTTTATTTTTTATTGAAAAATAATCAATTTTTTAAAATGAATTTCCACAGTGTTTCACAAAAATCTTTTCAAAATTTAAACATTATTACTTCTACATCAACAAGTATATTCTCCGTCAGTCTTGGGTAGTGCGTGCGCTGTCGCTGCTCAATACTCTGGCCTCCTCAGCCCCACACCTGGATATATTTACAACTGGTGTGGATCGCTTACTATCTGAGTCTGTCTGTGTATAGAACGACGTATGGACGTGTAGAATAATGTATCTGCATATTGTTCTCTTATGTTTATGATGTTATATGTATTGTGACGTTTTGGTGTCTCACTGTCAGTCCTGTACATACTTATTAAATAAATAAATTGGTGTGTGTCATTGCGTACATGGATATATGAACATAGAACTGGATGGGCTAAGAAATCAATCCTTTGAGAATTAGAAATACGCTACCCCACCCATCACACAAAACTCCAAATTCAGTCTATCAGTAACCTTCCAACTGTCAACAGGTGTGTTACCTAATTGGGAAACAATCCATATAAATATCAAACTGGGTATTTTCTAAACGTGCCTACAAAATAGAGTAAATGTGTTGTAGAACATGGAAAAATATTTCACTTTAATCACTATTCCATATGATTACGTGGATAAAATTTATTTTTCGTTTGTCGAAATATTTAGTTCGCGAAAGTGACAGCCATTTCTAGAACTAGTGATGTTCAAATATATAGGTACTTGCTTCTTCAAGTATGTAACTTCTATGCTCGCGGTAATAGATACTTGTGGAAATCATCCCGTACGCAATGAGGTGGGAACATTTTTTAATTCGGAATTTATCAGATATCTTCATACTTGCAACAACACTACTAACAAATCCGTTACCATAGTGATTTCATGTGTTTCCTTGGTGATTTGTAAATAGATTGAAGACGGAGTAGAGACACGTTGCTTACATAGAAAATGAGAAAAGCATTTCATATGTCGTGAGCGAGACAGCATTATAAACAGTGTATGGTGTCAAAGACGGTGCATCATGTTGATTGGTACTAAATAACATGTACGACCCCTCCATTTAATACTTCCTCCATGATTGCGTACATACTATCATGTACGAACAGTAAAATAGTTAAGAAAACATTAGTTTGTAATTCTATTCACATATTTCTCATTATATAAATGTAAATAACAGTTTTTTTATATTTCAGGCATTGGTGCTCCTGCACAAAATCCTGCCACTAAGCCCCATGTGTGTCCTGTCTGCAGCTACACATGCAGTATAATAAAACAAATGCGGATCCATCGAGTGTTGTTCTGCCACACGATGGAGGCCACGTCTGATGGCTTGCTACAACGCAAAGCCAAGTCAAGGGTCCCAGCCCAGAGAAGAAGGAATATGAATTATTTGTTATCTTCAAAAAAATGTGACATGACTCGCACTGCGGAGAAGAGATTTGCATGTAACATTTGCAGCTATAAAACAATTCTAATGGGGCATTTAAAAAGTCATCAATTGAGACACGCTGTGGATAAGCCATTTGGGTGTAACATTTGCAGCTATAAAACAAATTATATGAATGCTTTAAAAACCCATCAGTTCATACATACTGGGGAGAAGCCATTTGGGTGTAACATTTGCAGCTATAAAACAAATTGTAGGACTCATTTAAAAACTCATAAAATGATACTTACTGGGGAGAAGCCATTTGGGTGTAACATTTGTAGCTATAAAACAAATAAAAGGGGAAATTTAAAAACCCATCAGGTGAGACATACTGGGGAGAAGCCATTTGCATGTAACATTTGCAGCTATAAAACAAATAGTAGGACTCATTTAAAAACTCATAAAATGACACACAATGGGGAGAAGCCATTTGCGTGTAACATTTGCAGCTATAAAACAAATCTAAGGAGTTCTTTAAAAAGCCATCAGTTGATACATACTGGGGAGAAGCCATTTGGGTGTAACATTTGCAGCTTTAAAGCAAATCGAAGGAGTTCTTTAAAAAGCCATCAGTTGATACATACTGGGGAAAAGCCATTTGGGTGTAACATTTGCAGCTATAAAACAAATCTAAGGGGGTCTTTAAAAAGTCATCAATTGAGACACGCTGTGGATAAGCTATTTGGGTGTAACATTTGCAGCTATAAAACAAATCATAAGAATGCTTTAAAAACCCATCAGTTGATACATACTGGGGAGAAGCCATTTGCGTGTAACATTTGCAGCTATAAAACAAATCTAATGGGAAGTTTAAAAACCCATAAAATGAAGCATACGGGGGAGAAGCCATTTGCTTGTAACATTTGCAGGTATCAAACAAGTTGTAGGACTCGTTTAAAAATTCATAAAATGACACACACTGGGGAGAAGCCATTTGCGTGTAACATTTGCAGCTATAAAACAAATCGAAGGAGTGCTTTAAAAACCCATAAAATGAAGCACACTGGGGAGAAGCCATTTGTTTGTAACAGTTGCAGCTATCAAACAAATCAAAGGAGTGCTTTAAAAACCCATCAGTTAATCCACGCTGGTAGAAGAAAGGAGACTGGAGGGTGCACGGCTTGAGAGATGAGGTCCTAGTGAGGTTCTCCTCCTATTCGGTGGATTGTATGCATGTGGTGGATTCCTAACTCTTAGTCTCACCCTACACTATGGATTTTGTTGTTTTATTTTTTAAATTAGCAAAAAATGCAGATTGGGAGACCATTTTTTACAGTATGGGTGGTCAGCCTCATACCAACCTATAAGTCAAGTCATCCAGAGTTATAATAAAAGGAGAGCTTGTATGAAAAAAGTTATGACTCTGGATGAAATGAAAGAAGTATGCAAGGACAGGAAGAAGTGGCGGCTAATCTGCAATGCTGATTTATAATGTTGATTTATTAGTTTGCTACATTTTTTGCATAAGAAATTTTTGACTTTTTTTATATAGATTTATTTTTAAGGTTTTGTTGTTTTTTTATACTTAAATGTTATTTATTACTCGTATTCCTTGACTTATAGGTTGGTATGAGGTTGACCACCCATACTGTAAAAAATGGTTCTCTTTGCCAATGTCACCCCTGTTTCAGGGAATGTCGGCAAGAGTTGCAGGGCCTATGTTCATTTGAGGTTTGGATTTTATTTGTAAGTACACAATCAGCATTTGTAAGCGCGAACTACACATGTTTGTTTGTGGGCATACATCCGAGAGCTTTGAATGAATATATCCTTGCAACTTAGATTATAGATAGATAGTCATTCTTTCACAAATTTCATGATGGTCATAACTCACAAATTTCCGAAATAGCGGAAGATTTTTTCTGAAAATAATCACAGTTTAAAAGCATTTAAAATCGAATTCTCCTCGTCTACTTCAATTTTAATTACTTTTTTCCCATTCTTGAAAAACTTTTCTCGTCTATAAAATCACCGACTACGAGGGGCGGTAGGCCTAGTCAGATATTTTTCTATTGAATCAATGGGGGGGGGGGGGGGCAGTGATGCACTGTCTCATCTGACTGCAGGTGAGGCATTTAGAGGAGCTTCAGAGCTAGGACCAATTATTCCTCTATGGACTCCTAGGCCTAATGCCCCCACAAAAATGATGACGAAAAAGAAAAATATAGGCCTACATTAATAAAGGAAGTATTAATATATCCATGTATATTATCCATTGTATATATCTATATATCCATGCCTACATTGTCATTTTCTAGGTTGTAGGACCTACTTAAAATATTGAACTATCTAGAATAATAGATGTTAGAATGACCAAATGTTCAATTTTTAAATCGTTTTTCTCTTTTTTGTTTATAGATTAATCTCGTTGGTCAATTGTGGCAAAACAATCTGGAAGAATTAAACACAGTAGTTTCAAAAGTAAAGAGTGCCTATTTAAACACGAGGAAACACAAGCGCAAATACTTAGAATTCCTCCGTCTGTTTCCCATGCCTGTCCGTACCAGGTGGAACAGCTGGTTTCACTTGGTGACATATTTGGCGGATCACTTGGCAGATATCTTAGAGTTTTTAGATGAGCTGTCGTTTGTTTGTCGTAGATGAGCAGGTGTTTCCCATCTTAAGAACATGACACCAGAGTTGGTTCTTACTACGCAGATGCAGGCTACTTTAGTTGCTGAAAACTGTGTGGCACTGGTTGAATTGATTGACCTTTTGGAGGGAAACTCTTATCCTACAGCCCACCTACTAAATATGCGATTTGACATCCTTTCAACTAAGCTGACCCTTTTGGCAAATGGGGTTTTTTCAGCAGGACTGGAAAAGAAAATCAGTGAAATTCTGCTTGTGAAGAAGGCCGTTTTGCAACAGCAATTCAAACTTGTAGCCCAAACAAGCCTGACCAAACTAAAACAACTTGAGGGCTTCTGATCCTGCACGATCGGCTTTTTGTAGCATAGGGGTCATTCCATTTCAAATCACACAATGGGTGTTGCATCATGATTTTTAATATTTTTTAAAAATTCATGTGTATTGCAACTTACATTCTGGGGTCAAAACACACTTTGTAAAAAATTAGGACCAGCGGTTCTCAAATTATAGCCCCCAAGTTTTGAATTTGAGCGAATTTGCTCGTTTCAAGCGCTAGCGATTAATCCTACAACATCTAAACCGTTGGAGATACATAAAAAATTTGAAGGAACAAGTTGTTTACAATTAAATGTTCTTTACTACAAGTCATGTTATAAATAGCAACATGTGAAATATTGTTAGGTTATAGCTTGCCTAATGTTAGGTAATTTTTTGTTTTTTTCTACAACTTTTGCATCAAAATTTTCCAAGAAGGGTATAGAACTCCATTTTGACCATTTGACCGGTTTTTGGTAAAGGTTTTATGAATTTTTTAACCTTCCATTTACTAGTCCAAAATGTTGCCACTAGACTACGGACCGGTCCAAGATGCCACTGAACTACGCGGTGTTCGCAGGCTTGAAAAAATTCATAAAACCTTTACCAAAAACCGGTCACCAAAGGTCCAACCAGCCTTACAGCAACTGGGTCTTGCTTGAGTATTGGCGCTTTGTAACGAAGACCAAGCTCGTACACCTCTGTGGCACTACAAAAAGTGTCATAGACCCTTAGAGTCTCTAGAATCTAAGGAGTCTCCCGTTGATGATTTCTTAAAAAAAAAGGTCCTACGAGTGCAACATCGGCTGCAAACTAAGCAATGAGATAACCCACATGATGTCAAAATGATAAATGGTTCATATTCTTACTCCCTTGTGACAAAAAACATTTAAAATCTTCAGTCATCCTTGGCTGTAGTGTGTATTTCAGTGACTACTTGCCTCTTAAAAATACTATTTTTGATCACTTAAAAAAAATTGCATCTTCCATACCGCTTCGAAATACATAAATTAATTTTTAGAGATTGAATAAGACCTTAAGAAGCTTCTATTCTAATACCAACTGTTTTTTTACCCCTCCCCCTTTTGAGGAAAATGAGGGGGGCCAAGGTCATTTCAGTGTTTTTGTGTGACTTCATGATTTTTTTATGGTAAAAGAAGGTAAAAATACTTAAATTTTAGATTGAATTTAAACACCTAAGATGGCATTAAATATACACAAAAAAATCAAAATGTAGTTCTATACCCTTCTTTTTTTCATTAAGTAGTTATTTGGGTCCAGTTCCTAACTTCCTGTAATGCCAATTAAAAAAAAAAAAAAAAAAAATTACTTAGTCTTTGTTGGGTTGGTACATTACACCTTAAAAAATAACCCCGCCAAAACGCGAAATTTCCATTTTCTAAAACGAAATGAGGATAAAAATAAAAACAAAGCTTTTCGGAAGCCATCTTGAATTTTCGAAAAAGTGAAAAATGTCAATTATGAGTACTAGAGCAAAAAAGTAGTTCTTTCTATTGAATCTTAATAAAAATGTACTATTGGCATTTTCATTGGTTTCTGTAATCTTTTATTTTCAAATTTTGATATGATATAAACCAGTGGTCGGGGAACTTTTTTAAATCTTTAATCTATAATCTAAGTTGCAAAGATATATTCATTTAAAGCTCTCAGATGTATGCCCACAAACCAACACGTGTAGTTCGCGCTTACAAATGCTGAATGTGAACTTACAAATAAAATCCAAACCTCAAATGAACATAAGCCCCACAACTTTTGCCGACCTTCCCTGACACAGGGGTGACATAGGCAAAGGGAACCATTTTTTACAGTTTGGGTGGTCAGCCTCATACCAACCTATAAGTCAAGGAATACGAATAATAAATTACATTTAAATATAAAAAAGAACAAAACCTTCTTCCTGTCCTTGCATACTTCTTTCATTTCATTCAGAGTCATCCATTATCCCAAAATATTTTTGTGTAAGTCGATTGTACCCCTTCCTCCCATTTTGAAAAAAATATGATCAATGTATATTTTAAATAAACATTTTCTTTTGAATTAATTTACACGGAAAATAATAAATATGTATAGACAAACAAAATAAAATTCTCAAATTGGATCAAACAAAAAATTTAGATTTTCAGGTTTCCCTTTCAGTCTTTGGAGAAATGATGTTGCTGCATGTTTGCTGCAATTACTTCAAAATTGGGACTTTTTGATGTAAGAGCAATTTGAATACAGTCTTCGGCGTTAAATCGATTTCTGTTCTTCGTTTCTATGTTCATTTGATTTAATACATAATAATTTTTTTTTTAATTTTATCAAAAATGGACAAAAATGAAAATTTGACAAAAGTACAAAACATCTTATATATAAAAAAGGAAGGGGTATTAAACTATAAAAAATTGTACAAATGTCGACATGAAGGATTTTTTTTTGTAATAATTTGAGATACAATATTTACGAAGCACAAAAAAAAAAATGAAAACTTAGAAAAAGTCTTACAACATAAAAATTTAATAAAAATAAAAAATATTAAGTATATCTAAAATTAAACAAACAAAAATGAAAAAAAAGCTCTAGATGGAAAAATATAAACTTTAAAATAAAATTAAATAGTAAATCAGAAATACGAAAAAAGACAGAAAAAGTAAAAATAGAAAGAATTTAATAATTTAAAGCATGTATTAAAAATGGAACATTTTTTTTTTTTTAATTTCCGAATTATGAAATTTCCCAAATTTGATTTTTGAACAGCTTCCTTTATTACTTGAATGATTTACAATTTTTCGAATTCATTGTGTGAAAATGTTTCTTCCTTAAAATAATTTAGTCAGGAATAAAAACCAATGTGAAAAAAACAAAAAAATGTTATACCTAGCAATAACAAAATAAAAAAAAATATTTCATTATTTTTTTCTAATGAGGTAACAATTATTTTACAGGTTCCAAAATTTTTTTGAGTTTTGATGCCTCAAGTACTTCAAAATTACTAAAAAAATGTAAAGGGCGCCTGTGTCGCCCCTTCATGCTTTTTTGCTTTTTATTTTGGTAGGTTTCTCAACTACAATAAATATAAATACTTTACATCTGAAAAGATACTACACCAACACAATATAGTTACTATACCAGTTAGTTTTCCTTTTTGTCAACTTTTTGGAGCATTTGGGGAACGCACACCATTGAATGCCTCCGAGGGTATCCAAACTTATTAAACAATTTTTACAAATTGTCGAATGTGAAAATAATATAGTCAACTACGACCGCAAATGGGAGACAAAATGTTGTTCAAAGCATTAATTTAAACATGACTTCATAGTGGCACCACCTTCTGGCTGAGGACGTTGCTTAGAAAACCTACAAGATGGCCCTGACCCTTGTACAACAGTTGTGACTATTTTAGGCATTTAAGTTTAATTTAAATTTGATTTTAAGTTTTTCAACTATTTCACTTTCGGAAATACTTAAGTTCCTAGACAAATAGGTTGGTATGAGGCTTACCCCCCATGCTGTTAAGACATGTTTCACTTTTGCCAATGCCATCCCAGTTTCAGGAAAGGGTAGCAGGAGTTGCAAGGTATCTGATCATGTGAGTTTTTTTTTGTAAGTACACATGCAGCATGTGTGAGCACGAGCTTACATGTGTTTTATCAGGGTGCACTGTAATTAGGGCAACCTGTTGTGCACCAATAAAAAAAAATGGGTTTGCCTGTTAGGGTGCATTAAATATAAGCCTTAAATACCAATAAATGTTTGCAACTCAGATTATAGCTTCCATTCTAATGATAACAATGAAAATGAATATTGTTTATAATAAAGATTTTATCTAGCAATGTAATATTTGTTTGTATTCCCACAAAATAACCCCATCAAGAAAAGATAAGACGCTGCAGTCACAGATAATCCATGGCTCAACCGCCACCTAATGTGAATCTTACATTTTTTTTAAGGAAGCCTGTGCGCGAGATTCCCTAGATTCAAGAGACTCTAGGGGTCCATGACACTTGTTATAGTGCCGCAGAGGTGTTGGTAATGTGGCAGTTGTCCTTATCCGGTTGCAGGGCCGTTAGCTGCGCAGTGCTGTGGTGTGAGTTGCGTTGCTTGGTTTTCAGACACTGAGAGTAAATGGAGATTGATATTGGATTTTTAGGCTGGTTTTAGTGTCGCGCTGACAACACGCTGACTGTCAGCGCTGACAGACAAAATTTATGAACTTGTAGGAAGCGTTGCGCACTGACAGCTACGCGCCATTCTAAAACTCTAAGTTCAAATATTTTGAAGGGTCAGCGCGACACTAAAACCAGCCTAAAACTCATCTCTCAAAACCAAAACCTAAAATGAACTTAAGCCCTGAAACTCTTACCGATCTTTGAAGAAGCAGGAGTGACATTCGAATTAACGTCAACCATTTTTTCAACTGATCCTTATTCAAGTTTAAATCCATTTAAATTTTCAAGTATTCTATTCACTGGGTTGAAAAAATCATAAAACCTTGCAACTGGTTCTTCCTTGAGTATTGGCGCTTTGTAGCGACGACCAAGCTTGTAAACACCTCTGCAGCACTACAACAAGTGTCATAGACCCCTAGAGTCTCTGAAATCTAGGGAGTCTGTTGCACAGGATCTTAAAAACAAATTACAGTATGGGAGCCACATACCAGCCCAGATAGCATTTTAAACTTGCATCTGACTTGCAACAAGTTTGATGTGTCAAAAGTGAAGGCTTGCTGCAAGTTCACCATGGCAAGTATATACACTTGAGGCAAGTTTGAATCAAACTTTCTAGTTTCCCAGCAACAAGCTTGCAGGAACTTTGTCATAACAAAGTTTCCGCAAGCTTGTTATGACACACTTGCAAAATGTTTGCTTCTGCAAATTATATACAATTTTTGATATTATTATAATATTTAAAAAAACAATTAAAATAAAAAGATGAAATATTTTTATTTTATTTTATTTACAGTTTGCTTATAGTAATAACAAAGTTTTATAATAGTTACATCATCATCATCATTGGCACGACCTCAGCAACCGCTGCCAGCGCTGTCTATCCAATGTCTTCCTCCTCCAGTCCCACATTCCCACTGCACGACAATCCGCCACCACTCCATCCAGCTATCTTGAACGTGGTCTTCCCACTGTCCGGCGTCCCTCCGGGTTCGTCATCACAATCGTCTTCTCTAGGCTATGATGGTCCATTCGCTGAATGTACCCCAGCCAATGCAGTATGTTGACCTTTATTGAGCGGACCACATCAGCGTCCTGGTACAGCTTGTACAATTCGGAGTTATATCTTCTTTGCCATATGTTTCTAGTCACACTCAGGTACATTATTCCCCTGGCCCCGTTGCTTTGTCTCTGCGCTCTGTAACAAAAAAACAAGGCTATTTTTAGTAATTATATATATACTTACAAAACATTTATAATTAAGGATGCAATATACACTAAGTACTGATGTCATTATAAACAGTTTTAATTTTCTTTTTAGAAATTTGTTCCACGGTACTCCGTTTTCTTAGAATTTTGTAAAGCAAATATTATAAAATACCAAGATCGGATTGCCCTGTAAGGAGCTATGCATGGAAACACATAAAAATATAAAGGCCACCAAATTAAGACCACCAAATTAACCATATATGTTTGTGGACATTTTCGAGACATCACAGTTTCTGAGACATAACATAATATACCTACTTAAAATCAATTTGTAAAATAAGAGTATTTCAGCAGCCGTCAATCAAAAAGTTTGATTTAAGCTACGTGACCTGCACCAAATGCGTCACAACGTCCACAGCACAAATACATACAATTGATCTATAATAATCTATAATCTATAATCTAAGTTGCAAGGATATATTCATTTAAAGCTCTCAGATGTAAGCCCACAAACCAACAAGTGTAGTTCGCGCTTACAAATGCTGAATGTGTACTTACAAATAAAATCCAAACCTCAAATGAACATAAGCCCCACAACTTTTGCCGACCTTCCCTGAAACAGGGGTAACATTGGCAAAGTGAACCATTTTTTACAGTATGGGTGGTCAGCCTCATACCAACCTATAAGTCAAGGAATATGAATAAAAAATTACATTTAACCCGTAACTGGCAAGGTGGTTTTTTAGTCACGTAACTGGCAATGTGGTTCCTTTCGGGAACCGTTTTTGTTTTATGCCTACTTTAGCTATTTCGGTACCTTCTAAAATAAATAATATTTGAGTATGTTAAATAAACTTTATTGAATCAACAATATTAAAATTTAAGCAAAACAATGTCAATAAAGGTATGAAAATAAACAAATGCTAACTATAGGTGGAAAATGGCAAAAACTGCCTCTTTTGGTAAAAAAAAATACTTGTGGTAACTCTAAAGAATTAAAACTACTTTTTCTTGCATAATCTATGAGTTAACATGTGACTCTTCACTAAACATAAAAAACATTGACTCAAGGTCATTGCACAACAAAACCTGCAAGGGGGTCTCTAGGTACATTTTTCACACTCAATGCAGACATTGGCTCGGCATTCATTGCACATTGGTTTCTTACACACACTGCAAGTAGACCAGGTTTTCTTATTATTACCTCGGGGACATATCCCACACCTTGTGCGTTTCTTCAAAGTCGACGTTGACGGTTCTGCTGGAACTTCTTTCTCCAGATACAACTAGATTGTCTGACGGATTTGTCGCGGAATTTTAGTGTTAAGCAGTCTCTTGTTCAGATGAGGTTCCAGAAGGCTGCGAATAAGGTTTTTGATGAAGCCGAATCGCGTGAGATCTGGATTTCCAGGGGAAGACTGGAAGATGACTTGTGCGTTCACCAGGGATATGTTCAGTAGCGCAAAAAAAAATGTCCATTCGCTATACTCTGTATATTACTCTGTAAATACATTCGCTATACTCAATGGGCTTCATTGACTTAGGTTTGGATGCCATTTCTACAAACATTAAGTAAAAAAAAAAAAAAAAAACAACAAGAAAAAGTTTCCTGAGGGCAAGGTGGTTCCCTAAGGGAACCAAATTTTTTTTAAATCGTCATAACACAAATGCACTCACTACGATAAAGACACCCTTCCGCGTGCCAAGTAGATGGCCAACTGGCGAGGCATACCTAGGGTATCAGCCCGCTACCTGCAAAGGCACCAGCTAGGCGCGTTTTTCGCAGCCCTTCTGGTTCCCCAGGGGAACCTGGTTGCCAGTCACGGGTTAAATATATAAAAGAACAAAACCTTACAAAGAAATCTATACAAAAAAGTCAGAAATTTCCTATGCAAAAAATGTAGCAAATTAATACACCAACATTAGAAATCACCATTGCAGATTAGCCGCCACTTCTTCCTGTCCTTGCACACTTCTTTCATTTCATCCAGAGTCATAACCTTTTTCATGCAAGTCCTCCTTTTATTATGACTCTGGATATCCCATTCATTCGCTATTTCAGAAATTTGATCCATCCATACTTTTCTCGGTCTTCCTCTACCACGACATCCATCTATTTTAGCAACATATACTTTCTTCGTCAATCTTTCATCACTCATTCTCTCCATATGCCCGAACCATCTTAACATACTTCTTTTAATCTTCACTTTCACACTTTCCCTTACACCACATTCTTCTCTTACAAAATCATTCCTCACTCTGTCACTTCGTTTTTTCCCAATCATACTTCTTAGATAGTCCATACTAATTATAAAAAAATATAGCTAGGAACAAACATGTGAATTATTGAGGTTATATCAGTAGGTACTCTTGTTGTGTGTTCTGTCTGTAGGTATAAGAACAAATACGTAAACTAGACTTAACTCTTAAACACGTTAAGTATATTGTACAAAAAGTATTTATAATTTGTTTTTCACAAAAATAATATTTTATAACAATAACTTGCCTGGATTTGCACCGGTTGGGTTTGCGCGCGTCACACGCGTCCCCGCGTCCCCGCGTCCCCCATCTGTCAACTATCAGTGCTGCCGCTGGGAAAAACCAAAAGTGGCGAGATTAAATTAAGACTCCGTTAAAAAAAAATCCCGATGTTTTTAAAAATATGTTGCGATAATATGAAACAACTGAAACTAATTAACTTATTTAATTCTTGAAAACAGTTCTTTCATATTATTTCAAAAACTTTTCACATTATTCTATTAAAAATCACACCATAAAGTAGAATTTGTATCATTCTATAATTATGAAGAAAAAAAAATATTTCCAAAATACAAAACAACAAAATGCAAGCAAAAAAATGTACAAAAAAACGAGTTTTCTTTAATATTTTTTTCTGGCGTCATTTTTAAGTTATATAAAAAAAAACAATTTTAAAATTAGGATACAAAATTTTCATTATTGTCACTCATTTACTAAGGCCATAAAGTATAAGAAACATATTTTTAAAAACAACGGGATTTTTTTTTTAACACAGCCTTAAAAAAAAGAGCTCGAAACCTCTAGCAAAATCGATAAAACGGCAACACTGCTAATCGTATTTTTGACAGCCCGTCACGCAAGTTTGTATCAAACAAATAGCAAACTTGTTTATTCATATGTGAAACATGATGAAAATGCAAGCTTGCAGCAATATTGCAATAAAGTTATTTTGTCATATTTGACATGACAATATAAATTCAGGTACAAATCTAACTTGCAGCAAACTGACCTGCTATCTGGGAGACTATAAGTTCGGTAACACAAATAATGAAGTACATTTAACAAGTGTAGACATAATACTTGAAGATACATCATACAGAAATTATAATTAAAAAAAACTTAGCTGCCAACATTACAGATCAACAATTATGTTTACAATTAAATAATAAATTTATTGAAAATAAACACAATAAGATCTGCACATGACAAAATTGTGACGTCGCAAGGCCGAATTGCTAGGGAAGAGGTCAACAAATGTTTTCTAATAGGTCTACTTTTGCTAATGCCAACCCGTTTCAGGAAAATGCGTCAGAATCGGTTTACATTAATGTGAGTATTGGTATGTTTGTTTGTAAGCACAAACTTACATGTCTCTGCCTGTGCATTTGTGATGACACTCCCATGAGATGGCTTGACTGATTTTTATGAAATGTAGCCATATTTTAGTAGGTATGAGAATTAGACAACAAGTTTATTTCATGGATTTTAAATTATGATTACGGTCGTTAGACATTTTAAAGAATGAAAAAAACAGATTTTACTGACCGTGCAAAAGAGAAGAACGATTTTCTCCACGTTTCGTCGGAGTCATATATTGCTACTCCCAAGATGCAGGACTAACCTACCTAGGGTTATGACTGTGGGGAGGGCAATGGCTATACTCAATGAGATCTCCTCTTCGGTTGATATCTTCCACCTGAGTGAAAATCAGCTTAGACAGAGGCTTTCGTTTCTCCTAAGCTGATTTCGGTTACTTGTGAATGTTTTTTAATTATTGTATGCATAAGGTGTAAAACCTGTCATGTACTTTAATGTGAAAATAAATCTATCTATCTATCATTTTCTATGTCTATGCTACGTAAACTTTAATTTTTTACTGAAGATTTTTTTAATTTATTGATTTCGCGGTATTTTTAGCCCCCCCCTACCATAGACAAAGTCTCCGGAAATGTACGTTTTATTTTCCCTACATTTAGGGATTTGTTTTTGTTTACAACATAAGGGCTATCTTTGGCAGTGTTGCCACCTTAGCCCTTTTGGGGCTAGATCTAGCTCTTTTTACTGTAGGTGAACTCGTTGTTTAATGATTTAGCCCGAAAAGGGCTATCTAGCCCTTTTCATTTACTTCAAAATATTGTATGAAAATCTGAATTTTGCGCCATGCTAACATCGCGATAACATCAAACTTTCGCGATTTTTGTCATATATATATTATTTTTTTTTTGGTAGATACCATTTGTTCGATTATGGCAACATATCTATGGCAACTAAATGATTCTAAACGGAAAATTTGTTGATTTTAGTTTGTAAAATAACTAATATTTTTAATTTTTGAACCTAATTTTGAAAAAAATATTGTGATTCAAACTAAAAAATAAATACATAAGTAATTGAAATCATTAGTCCAGGTGTTTTTTTAGCCTTTTTTTACATCAACTCTTTTTGTGCTCCTTTTAGCCCGATCTAGCCCTTTTTAGCTTCTTCAATAGGGTATTTGCACTTCTTTATTTTATTTCATAAAATGGTAGGCTATATTTTTTAAAATACATTTGCGTTTTTAAAAAAATTATATGTGCCTTAGTTTTTAAATTATAGCTCTTTAAAATTCGCGTATTTTCCATTTCCGCTAAAACAGGTCATTGCTTTATTCGGGCGGATATGACGTCAGATCTTCGGAGTTTAGGTGTCAAATGGCCCAGGTAGTCGGTTTGACAGCGACGTTTGTCGTCAAAATGACGACACACGTCCCTAACCGTTTACATTGCTTTTTTGGCGGGTTGTAAATTCTCCGCATTTTATTTTTCAAAATTATCAATGATATCTTTATTTTTACTACTTAAAAAATATATGGTTGTGATCCTTGAAATGTACTCTACACAACCATATTATTTTCAACCGTTTTCCCTACCACTGCAACTTCCCTATTGCCCCCATTACTAAAACTAAGGTGGCAACACTGATCTTTGGAGGCTGTTTTCGCGATGTATTAAGCGTTTGTGGTTGGCGTTTGCACACGAATTAGCTGATCAATGTACGTGAGTGTTCTCTAGTTGATTACCATGGATATTGTGAAGCAAGAACAGGATTCCGACACGGAGTCAGCGGATCCACAACTAGTGCGCTTGTGCGAACAAATAGACATTGAAGAGAGCGATGTGAAGCAAGAGAGACTGGCTCGAGAGAGGGCCTGGGAAGCCGAGGACTCTATACTGGATAAGATAAAGAATGAGTGCGCTGCCTCTCCACCTTCTGGCTTGTTGAAGGACTGCCGCGTACTTGTGGCCAGAATCAATGTGGCGGGACATTCAGGTAACTGGGCGCGCGTTCTGTCTTATTATATACGTTGTTATTGTGAGGATGCCTCAACTATTGTACATTTACGCTTGCAATCAATAAAAACACTGAGAATTCATCTTTTCTAAACAAGAAGAGTTTAATCTAGATTAAAACTTCCCTTCAGTCACTGTGCTGAAGTTTTATTGAATTATATTAAATCATGTCGCCTAGAAACAGACTTGGAACAATATTGAATTCAGAGCTTTCTTCTCAGCGGGCAAACATCACACTTGTATGTGTCAGTGAGGATCCACACATAAATCCACATTGACAAAATAGTGTCATCACGCCACCAGTTTGCTAACAAACAAGCCTTGAGCGCTCTGGAGCGCTTGAGTGCTCTGGAATGTTCCGTGTAATAAGAGTTTATTTGTAGTTTTAGTTTAACTCAAATAAATGAAAAAACTAAATAAATAAAACACAAATAAATCCATTTTTTTTTACACCTCCATAGAATTTGTCCCATACTATAGTCTGAACGTCCCTGTGTTTTTAGGAGTTGGAATTAAGGAGGCTCTACTGTTATTGTGTTCATGTGCCCTTAGTCAAAAATAAAATAAACAGATGTATGGTTCGGGGAATTACCGATTAAGTAATTATAGTGATTCCATTCATTCATAATATTATCATATTCATTTGTTTCAACGCTTCATACCATCGACATGCGATGGTCTATGCTCGATACGGGATCATCCGAAAACGATCTGTGGGATTCATTTACGCTGGCGTCAAAAGCTTGTGCATGGAACCTGCGTCGTACTTACAGGGTCTCATGCACACATGCACACAAGACTATAAGAGGGACACGACTGTAAATCCCGTCCCACCCAAAACCAGGAATGTGCACAGGAACCTTTAGTTATAACAAACATTATTAAAAAATAAAATTTAAAAAAATGTTTTATTTCACTTTTATTGTTTTTGAGTAAGTTACAAATATTTTCGGAATTACTTCCATCTTCGGGTAACTAACAATAAAACAATAAAAGTGGAATAAAACAAAGTTTTTCATTTAGGTATTTAATTTTTATTTTTTTTTATTGAAAAATAATCAATTTTTTAAAATGAATTTCCACAGTGTTTCACAAAAATCTTTTCAAAATTTAAACATTATTACTTCTATATCAACAAGTATATTCTCCGTCAGTCTTGGGTAGTGCGTGCGCTGTCGCTGCTCAATACTCTGGCCTCCTCAGCCCCACACCTGGATATATTTACAACTGGTGTGGATCGCTTACTATCTGAGTCTGTCTGTGTACTAGAACGACGTATGGACGTGTAGAATAATGTATCTGCGTATTGTTCTCTTATGTTTATGATGTTATATGTATTGTGACGTTTTGGTGTCTCCCTGTCAGTCCTGTACATACTTATTAAATAAATAAATTGGTGTGTGTCATTGCGTACATACTATCATGTACGAACAGTAAAATAGTTAAGAAAACATTAGTTTGTAATTCTATTCACATATTTCTCATTATATAAATGGAAATAACAGTTTTTTTTTATTTCAGGCGTTGGTGCTCCTGCGCAGAATCCTGCCACTAAGCCCCATGTGTGTCCTGTCTGCAACTACACATGCAGTATAATAAAACAAATGCGGATCCATCGAGTGTTGTTCTGCCACACGATGGAGGCCACGTCTGATGGCTTGCTACAACGCAAAGCCAAGTCAAGGGTCCCAGCCCAGAGAAGAAGGAATATGAATTATTTGTTATCTTCAAAAAAATGTGACATGACTCGCACTGCGGAGAAGAGATTTGCATGTAACATTTGCAGCTATAAAACAATTCTAATGGGGCATTTAAAAAGTCATCAATTGAGACACGCTGTGGATAAGCTATTTGGGTGTAACATTTGCAGCTATAAAACAAATCAAATAGGAAATTTAAAAACCCATAAAATGAAGCATACTGGGGAGAAGCCATTTGCTTGTAATAGTTGCAGCTATAAAACAAATCTAATGGGGCATTTAAAAAGTCATCAATTGAGACACGCTGTGGATAAGCTATTTGGGTGTAACATTTGCAGCTATAAAACAAATCAAATGGAAAATTTAAAAATCCATAAAATGAAGCATACTGGGGAGAAGCCATTTGCTTGTAATAGCTGCAGCTATCAAACAACGAAAATGGGAAATTTAAAAAACCATAAAATTAAGCATACTGGGGAGAAACCATTTGGGTGTGACAGTTGCAGTTTTAAAACAAATCAAAAGAGTTCTTTAAAAACCCATCAGCTGATACATACTGGGGAGAAGCCATTTGCATGTAACATTTGCAGCTATAAAACAAATCTAATGGGGTCTTTAAAAAGTCATCAATTGAGACACGCTGTGGATAAGCTATTTGGGTGTAACATTTGCAGCTATAAAACAAATCATAAGAATGCTTTAAAAACCCATCAGTTGATACATACTGGGGAGAAGCTATTTGGGTGTAACAGTTGCAGCTATAACACAAATATAAGGGGAAATTTAAAAACACATAAAATGACGCACACTGGGGAGAAGCGATTTGGGTGTAACAGTTGCAGCTTTAAAACAAATCAAAGGAGTTCTCTAAAAACCCATCAGCTGATTCATACTGGGGAGAAGCCATTTGCATGTAACATTTGCAGCTATAAAACAATTCGTATGAATGCTTTAAAAATTCATCAGTTGATACATACTGGGGAGAAGTCATTAGGGTGTAACATTTGCAGTTTTAAAACAAATCAAAGGAGTGCTTTAAAAATCCATCAGCTGATTCATACTGGGGAGAAGCCATTTGCATGTAACATTTGCAGCTATAAAACAAATCGGATGAATGCTTTAAAAAACCATCAGTTGATACATACTGGGGAGAAGCCATTTGGGTGTAACATTTGCAGTTTTAAAACAATTCAAAGGGGTGCTTTAAAAATCCATCAGCTGGTACATACTGGGGAGAAGTCATTTGCATGTAACATTTGCAGCTATAAAACAAATCTAAGGGGGTCTTTAAAAAGTCATCAATTGAGACACGCTGTGGATAAGCTATTTGGGTGTAACATTTGCAGCTATAAAACAAATCATAAGAATGCTTTAAAAACCCATCAGTTGATACATACTGGGGAGAAGCCATTTGCGTGTAACATTTGCAGCTATAAAACAAATCTAATGGGAAGTTTAAAAACCCATAAAATGAAGCATACGGGGGAGAAGCCATTTGCTTGTAACATTTGCAGGTATCAAACAAGTTGTAGGACTCGTTTAAAAATTCATAAAATGACACACACTGGGGAGAAGCCATTTGCGTGTAACATTTGCAGCTATAAAACAAATCGAAGGAGTGCTTTAAAAACCCATAAAATGAAGCACACTGGGGAGAAGCCATTTGTTTGTAACAGTTGCAGCTATCAAACAAATCAAAGGAGTGCTTTAAAAACCCATCAGTTAATCCACGCTGGTAGAAGAAAGGAGACTGGAGGGTGCACGGCTTGAGAGATGAGGTCCTAGTGAGGTTCTCCTCCTATTCGGTGGATTGTATGCATGTGGTGGATTCCTAACTCTTAGTCTCACCCTACACTATGGATTTTGTTGTTTTATTTTTTAAATTAGCAAAAAATGCGGATTGGGAGATTTAATGATAAAAATAAAGTTTTGTTTTTAAATGTTCCTACTGAGATTTCTGTTTTGATTTTTTGCTTTTTATTTTGGTAGATTTCTCAACTACAATAAATACAAATACTTTACATCTGAAAAGATACTACACCAACACAATATAGTTACTATACCAGTTTGTTTTCATTTTTTGTCAACTTTTTGGAGCATTTGGGGAACGCACACCATTGAATGCCTCCGAGGGTATCCAAACTAATTAAGCAATTTTTACAAATTGTCCAATGTGAAAATAATATAGTCAACTGCGACGGCAAAATGGGAAAAATGTTGTTCAAAGCATTCAAAGCGAGGTTCACCTCCTATTTGGCGGATCGCAAGCAGGTAAGGCGTACTTGTGACTGTGTCTCACCTTCCTATTCGCTGATCTCCGGAGTGCCGCAGGGGTCTGTGGGGGGACCGATCCTGTTCATTTTATACACGGCCGACATTGAGAGCATAGTCGAGAAATGGAGCCTTACTACACATGCATATGCAGATGACTGGCAGATTTACTCTCAGTGTCGACCACACATGGCGGGAGCTCTCAGTAACAGAATGGCAGCTTGCATTGCGGAGATCGGTGAATGGATGACAAGCAATGGCCTAATCCTTAACATGGGTAAGACGGAAATTATGTGGGCGGCTACGTCCAGGCGTGATCATCTCCTGACAACTCGCGTACCACTCTCCATTGGGGGACAGCTGATTCAGCCGTCAGATTCAGTGAGACTTCTAGGAGTCACACTGGATCGGAACCTCACAATGGGAGAGCAGTTGAATAACACGGTATCCTCCTCGTTTTTTGAACTTCGCCAGATTAAGGCAATCAGGAGATGTTTACCATCAGGGGCGGTCAGGACCCTGGTTAACGCTTTTGTGATGTCTCGGGTTGACTATTGCTCAACGCTGTATATAGGTCAGCCGAAAAAACAGTTCAGCCGACTACAATCTGTGCTGAACTCTGCAGCAAGACTCATTTTCGGGATGTCCAAATTTAATCATATTACTCCATTGTTGAAAGAACTGCATTGGCTTCGTTTTCCGGAGAGGGTGGTCTACCGTGTTTGTTTGATGGTTTACAAAGCTGTCAATGGTACGGCTCCTTCATACCTGTCTGACATGTTCTCACCTATTGAGATAGATTTGAGACGCCAAACTCTCAGATCTGCAGGGTGTGGGGTGGTTGACTTAGTCCAGCCGTCACGTCAGACACGCACTAATTTTGGGGACCGTGCTTTCCGGTTTGCGGGCCCAATGGAGTGGAACAGACTACCACCTAATGTGAGGAAGGCAGAAACTGTTGGTGTCTTTAAAGGAGCACTAAAGACGCATCTTTACAAAAAATCTTATCCGTGATTTGAGAGGGCCCTTGAGGTGTGACACACACAAAAACGGCGCTCTTCAATTATGTGTACCTTATAAATAAATTATCCTTGTATATATATATTAATTTAAACATGACTTCATAGTGGCACCACCTTCTGGCTGAGGACGTTGCTTAGAAAACCTACAAGATGGCCCTGACCCTTGTACAACAGTTGTGACTATTTTAGGCATTTAAGTTTAATTTAAATTTGATTTTAAGTTTTTCAACTATTTCACTTTCGGAAATATTTAAGTTCCTAGACAAATAGGTTGGTATGAGGCTTACCCCCCATGCTGTTAAGACATGTTTCACTTTTGCCAATGCCATCCCAGTTTCAGGAATGGGTAGCAGGAGTTGCAAGGTATCTGATCATGTGAGGTTTTTTTTGTAAGTACACATGCAGCATGTGTGAGCACGAGCTTACATGTGTTTTATCAGGGTGCACTGTAATTAGGGCAACCTGTTGTGCACCAATAAAAAAAAATGGCTTTGCCTGTTAGGGTGCATTAAATATAAGCCTTAAATACCAATACATGTTTGCAACTCAGATTATAGCTTCCATTCTAATGATAACAATGAAAATGAATATTGTTTATAATAAAGATTTTATCTAGCAATGTAATATTTGTTTGTATTCCCACAAAATAACCCCATCAAGAAAAGATAAGACGCTGCAGTCACAGATAATCCATGGCTCAACCGCCACCTAATGTGAATCTTACATTTTTTTAAGGAAGCCTGTGCGCGAGATTCCCTAGATTCAAGAGACTCTAGGGGTCCATGACACTTGTTATAGTGCCGCAGAGGTGTTGGTAATGTGGCAGTTGTCCTTATCCGGTTGCAGGGCCGTTAGCTGCGCAGTGCTGTGGTGTGAGTTGCGTTGCTTGGTTTTCAGACACTGAGAGTAAATGGAGATTGATATTGGATTTTTAGGCTGGTTTTAGTGTCGCGCTGACAACACGCTGACTGTCAGCGCTGACAGACAAAATTTATGAACTTGTAGGAAGCGTTGCGCACTGACAGCTACGCGCCATTCTAAAACTCTAAGTTCAAATATTTTGAAGGGTCAGCGCGGCACTAAAACCAGCCTAATGGGGCGTCCACACGCTTGCCAACCATTCACAAGTCAAGCGCACAGTGTGTCGTCTAGAACATGCTAGCTGGACAAAATGAGTCCATTAGACAAAATTTTGTCCAGCTAGCATGTTCTAGACGACACACTGTGCGCTTGACTTGTGAATGGTTGGCAAGCGTGTGGACGCCCCATAAAACTCATCTCTCAAAACCAAAACCTAAAATGAACTTAAGCCCTGAAACTCTTACCGATCTTTGAAGAAGCAGGAGTGACATTCGAAAAGTCAACCATTTTTTCAACTGATCCTTAGTCAAGTATACCATTTAAATTTTCAAGTATTCTGATCACTGGGTTGAAAAAATCATAAAACCTTGCAACTGGTTCTTCCTTGAGTATTGGCGCTTTGTAGCGACGACCAAGCTTGTAAACACCTCTGCAGCACTACAACAAGTGTCATAGACCCCTAGAGTCTCTGAAATCTAGGGAGTCTGTTGCACAGGATCTTAAAAACAAATTACAGTATGGGAGCCACATACCAGACTATAAGTTCGGTAACACAAATAATGAAGTACATTTTACAAGTGTAGACATAATACTTGAAGATACATCATACAGAAATTATAATTAAAAAAAACTTAGCTGCCAACATTACAGATCAACAATTGGGTAACGCCGTTTAAATTTGTACCATAACTGTCGACCGGCAAGATTCAAGAAAACGAAAACATCGTGAGTTAAATTAAGGTCTATTCAAAATGACGGACAGGTTCGAAAACTTAGGTTTTTTTACATTTCGATATCTCATTTCTTTTTTCGACGACGAATACAAGATTTTATAGCAGTTCGTAAACACTGTTCAGTAAAAATATAAGAGGACCATTTTGAATGTCTATAAATATGAATGTTGTTTGTCTATGAATGTTTAATAAAAATATGAATACGCACATTTAATAACTACCTAAAATCGTTCGTTTATTGTATTTCAATAAGTTTCCTTGACTTATAGGTTAGTATGAAGCTGACCACTCATACTGTAAAAAATAGTTCACTTTACCAATGTTACCATTGTGTCAGGTAAGGTCGGCAAGAGTTGCAGGGTTTATGTTCATTTGAGATTGGGTTTTATATTGTAGGTTCACATGCAGCATGTTTAAGTACGAACTTAAAGTCTTAAATGCAATATATTTTTGTAACTTAGATTATAGATTATCATAGATTTAGATAGATAGGCAATGGTTTTTTTGCGTACATTTTTCACAGTATCCAGCACCGATATAAAAATTAGGTACCTCTGTGGTCCAAATTTCATTTAATCGTTTAGCCCACAGATCACGGAATTTAAACCTTTTTGCTATTTTGAATAACAAACATCAAACGGTGCATTTAAAATATTAATAGCATGTAGTAAGGTTGATTAGATAGTTTTATGTTTCAATTAGGTACGTAAATGTTATTTGTTAGTCAACCATAAATTAACGGTAAGTAGGTGTATTTTTTTAAACCTACGTGAATACACCTTAATACTGGTAACATACGGTAAAGATTGTAAATAAAAAACCGCCCGACATTATCTTAAACTTGTGGCATTTGAAAAATAATACTGTCAGCAATGATAAAAACATACAAACATTAGAAGAATTAATGGATCTAAGTAAAAAATATACAACTGACAACATATTCGAATACATACCTTAATAATGCCAAGCTAACTTCCACTCAAAACATTCACGACAAATTCCCGAGTCTGATGTAAACGTTCTCAGAAGAAAATGAAGGTATCGAATGAGTTTTTTTGTGTTGTCCACACAACATCAAAGAGTTACCATACGTGAAGAAATACTTAAGATTGCAAGATTTTTGTCAGTTCCAATGGAATTGGTAACATACTAAAAGAAAAATTTCGGAGCCAAAAATGGAGACAACCCTTAGCAATCAATATTTCGTGTTTAAATAAGTAAATATTATTGTGGCTAGTACAGAAAATGAAAGATACGTTACTAAGGTATATGAAAAAATACTCAACTTTAAAAACGTTTGACTATTTTGATCGTATCATGCCATCAAAGGGTCAAAAACGGGTTGCGGACATGTAAAATTTGTATGGGAATGGAAAAAAGGCGTTTTTGTTTTATTTTTTAATTACATCGCCACTTAATGCTTTTTGCAGTTTTTTTTTGTATTTCGATACGCTTCTTATTTACTTTACTCTGATAATTTTAGAATTCAGTAGAGATCACCAGTTTTTATGAAAAAGCTGAAAATCATTAGGGGACACACGCACAAGACAAAAGGTACAAATTTCGACGGCGATACCCAATTATGTTTACAATTAAATAATAAATTTATTGAAAATAAACACAATAAGATCTGCACATGACAAAATTGTGACGTCGCAAGGCCGAATTGCTAGGGAAGAGGTCAACAAATGTTTTCTAATAGGTCCACTTTTGCTAATGCCAACCCGTTTCAGGAAAATGCGTCAGGAGTTGGTTAACATTAATGTGAGTATTGGTATGTTTGTTTGTGTTGGCAGCATATACTCTGTGGGCAGCACTATTAATATAAGAGTGTTGGCAGCACTGCCCAGAGAGAATTCACCTTTTGCTATATATCTCACATGTGAATAGTTACAGTCAGTGATGTCAAAAGTAGGGAAAAATCCCGAATGTAGGGAATTTTTGCCTTCAAAATCGGCTGTAGGGAAAAAAAGACAGATTTCGTTTTTCAAGCCAAATGTAAGGATTTTCAATGAATACGATTATTAAGCTTATTAAATTTATAGAAACCAGAAGAAATAGTTTGAACAATATTTATTTATATTCTAAGTCGATTAAATTGGAAAATTATTTCTCATAAATATTCTTTGAGTAATTTGGATTGTTGATTGTCTCAGAAATGTTTTTAGGGTAATTTGGATTTTGTAGTGGATCGCGAAGTTTGTCTGAAAATTGTCAATAGGGGTGACGCTGAATGTCAATTGTTTAGAAAATATTGACAGTTTGAATAAATCAAATATATTTTAAAAACTAATAGTACGTTACAGTGCGTTGCAATACAAAAAGAGTTCTGTTCGGCAGCCGAAGTGTGGTGTAGGTAAAATTGTGGCAAATGCTGGGTTCACGTTGAATACGAGGTAATGAACATTCTTTTGAAAATAATTCTGCAACGTTTTATTGTAAACTAATTACAATTACTAATACATTACAGATCATATCATCCAAAATGAGCAGTGAATCGTCTGATGCAGATTCGAATGGAGGCAGAGAAAACACCAACTCAAGCTTAAAAAGGAAATATCACCAACAAAAATTTAATAGCTCTTGACTTGATATAGATATAATCAAAGGCTGGCTTCAAATTATAAAAAACGACCAGTTTAAGTGCAAATGCTCAGCTTGCAATAAAGTTTTAAATTGTGGAAAATCTGATCTAATTCTTCTTCTTCTTCTTGTGCCACTTCTAACGAAGATCGGCGATCATCATGGCTATTTTGAGTTTTGATGCTGCGGCTCGAAATAGGGACTTGGTGCTTCTGCCGAACCACTGTCGCAGGTTCTTCAGCCACGATGTCCTTCGGCGTCCCTGAGATCTTCTCCCCTCAATCTTACCCTGAATGATAAGATGAAGGAGACGGTACTTCTCATTTCTCATAATGTGACCGAAGTACATTAGCTTTCTCTGCTTAATGGTAGGCAGGAGCTCCTTTGTAGTGCGCATTCGTTGAAGGACTTCTTCATTGGTGACTCGATCACGCCAAGAGATCCGAAGCATTTTTCGGTATAAACACATCTCGAATGCTTCAATACGTCTCTCCAGTGCCTGCGTGAGAGTCCATCCCTCCATACCATACAGAGCGATTGGGAAAACGTAGCACCTCACTATGCGCTTCCGGAGTTCAAGGCTTAAATTTCGGCACAACAGTAATTTGCTCATTTTAGCGAAGACATTTTTTTTTTTTTTTTTTTTCTGATCTAATTAAACATAGCCAAACAAAACTTCACATGAAAAATGTGCTTGCAATTAAAAATTCCAAGGCCATTCCAAATTTTTTCATGTCAGCTTCAACATCAACCAGCTCAAAAGTACAAAATTTTGAAATTAAGCTATGCATGTTTTTTGCAGAGCATAATGTAGCGATTCAAATTGTTGAACATTTATTGCCGTTGTTAAAGGAAACTGTTACCGATTCAGAAATAATACAAAAATCGAAGTTAGGCAGAGGCAAATGTACGAATATTATAAAAAATGTTTTGGCTGAACAAGAAAAATCAGACCTAGTATCAAAATTGAAAATCAACAAATTTTCAGTTATGATTGATGAGAGTACCGATATTGGGCTCAATAAAAGTATGTGCTGTCTTGTGAGGTACGTCGACAAGGAAACTGGTAACATTAATGTTAATTTTCTGGATATGATTCCAGTAAAATCTAATTGTTCCGCTGAAGCTTTGTATAGCAGTTTTAAGGAAGTTATTTTTAATCATAAAATACCTTATCAAAATATAATAGGTATGTATTCATATTACAAAATGAACTTAAGTAACTGTTTTTTCAAGTATGTATGTGTATTGTGTTAAAACTTGTTTTCCAGGTATGTGTAGTGATGGCGCCAGCGTAATGGTGGGAGTGAGAAACTCATTTGCCTCCCGATTAATTGAGGACAATCCAGGCGCTATTATTGTTAAATGCATATGCCATTCGTCGGCTATTATAGCCAGCAAAGCTTGCTTGGCCTTGCCAAGAGCTCCTGAGGAACTGTTGAGGCAAATAGGAACATATGTTTCGGGAAGTTCTAAAAGATGTTCACAAATTGCAGAATTTCAAGATTTGTTGCAGCAAGAGAAAAGAAAAATTCTTCGGACATCGGCGACAAGATGGCTCTCACATCAAAAATGCGTTACCAGAATATTGGAAAACTGGAATGTTCTACAAGAATATTTTAAACATGCAGTTGCAACTGACAAACTGAAGTCTGCAGAAATTATTTTAGCCGAGCTCAACAATCAATGCAATAGGGCGTATTTGTTTTTCTTAAAATATGTCTTAGTCTATTTTAATCAATTAAACGCGCTTTTTCAATCGAAAAAACCATTGATACACCAACTGCATGATGAGTCGTTAAAGATATTTTTTAAATTGGGGCAAAATTTCATCAAAAAAGAACACCTAAAGACTGGCGTTATCTTGAGAGCACCATCAATATACTTACCAAATAAGGAAATATTCTTGAGGCCAGAATGTGCTGAACTACTCAATGAAATGCCTTTGCAAGCTTCAGAGAGAATTATACTTGATTGTTTGGAATTTTACATAACAGCCTTAGAAGAAATTCAAAATAGACTGCCATTAAAAACTGACTCTATTTATTCAGAAATGGCATTTTTGAGCCCAAGAGTAGCGCTAGGAGCAGAAGATAGGGGTCACATTCAGTTCAAAAAAATTTGCGAGAGGCTTAAAATTAGTGAAACTGATTTAATAACAGAATGGCGAACCATACAATATCATTTTACTGAAATCGAAAAGAAAAAATTAATTGATGATAACAACGTAGAACAATTCTGGAAAACAATAAGTGGGTCAAAAAATTTCAATGATGAATTGGTATTTCCAAAAATATCAAATTTGGCCCTTTTTGTGCTGGCACTACCCCACGCAAACGCTGAAGCTGAAAGGATATTTTCAATTGTTACTGATGTGCGGACAAAAAAACGCAACAAATTAAGCCACGAAAATTTAAGCGCAATATGTATCATTAGATCGGCACTTCAAAACTCTCAAAAAAATTGTATATCTTTTATATGTCAAGAAAATCATTTTAAAAAACTATCCAACTCTAGTGAAGTATATGATCATTTAAAGAAGCATTAGATATTAAGTTTATTTTTTGTTATTTTTATACTTTGAATGTAAGTTGTTTTTTTGTTATTTTATTTTAAATTTTAAGAAAAGTGATATGTCACATGTGAAGTTGATACTTATTTTTATTGATTATTATATATATTATATATAATAATCAATATATTATATATATTATTATTTTTTTAACTACATGCATAGAAGCATAGAACCAAATATATATACCACAAAATTATTCAACGTCTTTTTAAATGAGAAAAAAACATTTTTAAACAGGGAGCTGCATAAGCTTATGTATATGTAACGTCCATTTATTTTTAGATAAGGTTTTTCAGGAACTATAGAGGACTACTGTAAAAGTCAGGCATACGCCACCTTGCTGCTACATTAAGAACCCGCCTTAGTATATAGAAAAAGAAAACAAACAACTGTGTCACATTTACATTGTGTTTTATGTATGGTCAGTAAAAGTAAACAGCCCACATTTTTTCCATAGGTTGATTTCAGATGCTACTGCCATCTTTTGGGATATAAAAAAACCTTGAACTGCCAAAAACGTGTGGGGAATTATGTAAGGATTTTTTTTCTTGGCGTAGGGAAATGTGGGGATTTTTTTAAAAGGTTGTAGGGATTATTTCATAAAAGTATTAACATCACTGGTTACAGTCCATAGTGATAATAAACCAACAAATACACCAAAGTATTCTTATTGTATATTTGAAATACCAAACCTCAAATAATCAAGTATACAACAGTGGCGACGAGGATTTACGGATTGCACGCGACAAACTGCAAAACATCGCGATCCTAACCTAAAAAAAAAAAAAAAACGCATGTGCACGACATCATCATGTCACAGGAACTTCTGCAAAAGTTGACAGAAATGGTGATGGCTTCACATGAAAGGATGGGAGTATTGGAAAATGTCATTTTGGGACAACGAAAGGAGCCTGCAGCCGGGGACATCAACACACCGGCCGTAACAGAAGGTCACGAATACATCGCGGATACAATAGCGCGAAGTATTTCGGAGTTCAAGTATGATCCAGATAATGGCCTAACGTTTGACAAATGGTACTCTAGACATCAAGAGACATTTGAGACAGAAGCGGCACGTCTGGATGATGCAGCCAAAGTTCGACTATTGCTACGGAAGCTCGATAACTCGTCATACGAAAAGTATGCGAATTTCATTCTTCCAAAAAGGGTAAAGGATATTGATTTTCAAACCACGATAAACACATTAAAATCAATTCTGAGTCCCACAAAATCACTTTTCAGCAGGCGGTTCAATTGCCTGCAACACAAAAAGAAGCCGCAAGAAGACATTTCGACGTTCGCAGGAACAGTAAACAAACTGTGCGAGGACATTGAGTATGAAAATTTAGGCATCGAGCAATTCAAGTGCCTTATTTTTATATGCGGACTCAGCAATTTAGTGGAGACAGACGTACGCAGCCGTCTACTGCAGATCCTAGAAAAACACTGCGTATAAAAACCTGTAACGATACAGAGTCTCGTAGAAGAGTGTACGAGGTACACATCACTAAAACGAGACACAGACCTTGTGCAGCAACATCAAGCAACAACAGCTGTCTACAAAGTGGAGTCAAAGTCAAAACCAAAACCAAAATCAAAAGGAAAATTCACATCAGGAAAAGCGACCACTACAGAAAAGTCAACTATTCCTAGATATCCTTGCTGGTACTGTGGCGCAATGCATTTTGCCAAGGACTGCACCTATACAAAGCATCAGTGCAAAGTATGCTCTAAAGTTGGACATAAAGATGGATACTGCGGAAGCGGAGCCAAAACACAAAAACCTAACACCAAGGAGTATAAGTTTACTTCAAAAGGAGTATTTGCAGTGCTAGGAATAAACACCACTGGTAGCCGCAAATATGTAAATGTTTTCCTAAATGGAAAAGAGGTATGTCTTCAAATTGATACAGCATCAGACATATCCATCATTTCAGAGGAAACTTACAAAACAATTGGCGCTCCGAAGATGCAGAAAACCAGCGCAAAAGCCAAAAACGCATCAGGTGACAGCTTGTGTCTCAAAGCTGAGAGCACCGTGGAAGTGAATCTAAAAGGGGAAAGAAAGCAGCTCACAGTGTACATCACCAGTGTACCAAATTTAAATTTATTTGGTATCCAATGGATAAACGCGTTCAAAATTTGGGATAAACCTATCAATAGCATTTGTCGTGCTGTCAAAACCAAAATTACTGAGGGAACAAAGCAAGCAAAAACAGCCGAATTTCCCGAAGTGTTTGAAAAGGAACTGGGCTGTTGCACAAAAACCAAAGTCAAGCTACACTTAAAAGAAGGAGCAAAGCCAGTCTTCAAACATAAAAGGCCAGTATCTTACGCGGCAAAGGAGAAGATTGAAGAAGAACTGCACAGGCTGGAAACACTGGGCATCATCACACCAGTTGATTTCTCAGCATGGGCAGCTCCAATCGTGGTGGTAAAAAAACCAAACGGCAAACTGAGGGTTTGTGCCGACTACTCCACGGGCCTCAACAATTCTTTGGAAGAAAATAAGCACCCATTGCCGCTGCCAGAAGATATTTTTGCAAAACTTGCCGGAAATGCCATCTTCAGCGTCATTGACTTGAGCGATGCGTATTTTCAAGTCAAAGTGGAAAGACAATCTAGGAAGTTACTCACAATCAACACTCACAAGGGGCTGTACGAGTTCAGCAGACTCCCGTTTGGAGTCAAGTCAGCACCGGCTGAATTTCAAAAGATCATTGATGCAATGGTCGCCGGACAGGAGAACGCAACAGCATACCTGGATGACATCATCATCGCAAGCAGGGACATACAAGAGCACCACGTACATTTGAGAAGTCTGTTTCAACAAATCAAGGAATATGGTTTCCAATTAGAAATGAAAAGTGTCAGCTTTTCCTGCGCAGTGTCAAATTCTTAGGACACATCATCAGTGAGGAGGGGATCAAACCAAACCCTGAAAGTATCAAATGCATAGAACAGATGCCACCTCCAACAAATGTCAGCGAGCTACGGTCGTTCTTGGGAGCAGTTAACTATTATGGGAAATTTGTGTATAAACTACAACGAATTCGCCAACCTTTAGACGAGCTTTTAAAGAAAGATAAAGAGTGGAAGTGGACAAATGCATGTAAGAAGGCATTTGAGAACATTAAAACAACCATCAAAAGCGACATGCTACTCACTCACTATGACCCTTCAAAAACAATCATCGTGGCAGCAGACGCAAGCAGTACTGGAATTGGAGCTGTTATAAGACACGAGTTTCCAGATGGAAGCCAAAAAGCTATACAGCATGCATCCAGAACACTGACTGAAACAGAAAAAAAATATAGCCAAATCGAAAAAGAAGCTTTGGGCTTAATCTTTGCGGTAACAAAATTCCACAAAATGATTCATGGTAGAAAATTCATCTTGGAAACGGATCATCAACCACTTGTACACATTTTCGGTTCAAAGAAAGGGATTCCGTTACACACAGCCAACCGAATTCAGAGGTGGGCATGTACTCTTCTGGCGTACAATTTTGATATCAAATACATAAATACTAATGCATTTGGATATGCAGATGTACTGTCAAGACTGATAGATACTCAAAGCAGACCAGAGGAAGAAATAGTAATAGCAGCAGTAACACTAGAAACAACAGAACAAATAACACTGATGGAGTCGGTTCAACACACTTCAATTTCATATAAAGAAATACAAGAAGAAACAAAAAAGGATACCATACTGAAGCAAATTACTATATACCTAAAAGAAGGATGGCCAAAAGTCATTAAGGACGAGCTCAAATCATATTATTATAGAAAAGAGATGATATCAGAAGTAAAAGATTGTTTGATGTTCGGGGACCGAGTTATAGTTCCTAAGAAACACCAACAATCTGTACTAAAGCAATTACACAAAGGACATCCAGGCATAGAGAGGATGAAAGCAGTAGCTAGAAGCTATGTGTTTTGGCCCTTGATTGATAAAGAAATCGAAGAATATGTGAGAAACTGCAATGCGTGTCAGGTTGCACGGAAGTCTCCACCTAAAGAGGCACCACAACGATGGACACCGTCATCAGAACCTTTTGAAAGAATACATATGGACTATGCCGGACCAATTGAGGGAAAATATTTTCTCCTCATCATTGATTCATATTCAAAATGGCCTGAAATTTTCACAACTCAAACTATTTCAGCGTCAGCCACATTAAGATATTTAGAAGAGACTTGTGCGAGATATGGAATACCAAAAGTAATAGTCACTGACAATGGTACGCAATTCACCAGTGAGAAGTTTGAACACTTCTGCACAGAAAATGGAATACAACATATCAAGTCACCACCTTATCATCCACAGTCAAATGGACAAGCTGAAATCTTTGTGGACACCTTTAAACGAGGTATAAAAAAAATACAAAATGGAGAACAGATTGAAACAGCAATCAACACTTTCCTGCATACATATAGGTATACTCCAAATAAACAGATTAAACAAAAATCACCAGCAGAATTGATGCTAGGAAGGAAAATGAGGACAGTATTAGACACCCTAAAGCCGCCAGCAAAAACTACAACTGCACTATTAACGGAGCAACCTGTAAGATCATTCAATAATGGAGACAATGTATATGCCAAAATATACAGGAACAATGCATGGGCATGGACCCCAGGCAAAATCATTGAAAGAAGAGGGAAAGTTGTATACAACATATATGTGGACACACCAAAGGGCCTGAAAATAATAAGGTCACACATAAACCAGATTCGGGAAAGAAGCAAAATAACAATCTTCGATGAATTTAAACAGCAGGATGTGGAACCCAGCCCCATGGACCAGTTGGATGAAGAGCTGATACAAGAATTCAACCAGGGACCACAGCTGAGTACAAGCCAGATGGAGGATCAGCAGGCTCAAGCTAGTTTCCGCTGCCCGGATCAACCAATCCAAAATGCCAGCCTACCGAGAAGGTCGAACAGGCATACAAAAAAGCCAAGGAAATTTGAAGATTACATTTAGTTTTTTACATTTCAATAAAACTATTTTCATGCTTACTATAATAAAATATAAGTATTACTCAATTAGAAATAAGTCTGAAATAAAAAAATGTAACTCATTATTAAAGTTCACATAGAGAAAAACTCTTAAAAGAGGGAGATGTTGGCAGCACTATTAATATAAGAGTGTTGGCAGCACTGCCCAGAGAGAATTCACCTTTTGCTATATATCTCACATGTGAATAGTTACAGTCCATAGTGATAATAAACCAACAAATACACCAAAGTATTCTTATTGTATATTTGAAATACCAAACCTCAAATAATCAAGTATACAACAGTTTGTAAGCACAAACTTACATGTCTCTGCCTGTGCATTTGTGATGCTGATGACACTCCCATGAGATGGCTTGACTGATTTTTATGAAATGTAGCCATATTTTAGTAGGTATGAGAATTAGACAAGTTTATTTCATGGGTTTTAAATTATGATTACGGTCGTTAGACATTTTAAAGAATGAAAAAAACAGATTTTACTGACCGTGCAAAAGAGAAGAACGATTTTCTCCACGTTTCGTCGGAGTCATATATTGCTACTCCCAAGATGCAGGACTAACCTACCTAGGGTTATGACTGTGGGGAGGGCAATGGCTATACTCAATAGAAGTGGGCGGTTCAAACCGTATATAGTTTCAATATCCGATATTGCGATCAAAACCGAATATCAGATATTGCGATCCACGATATCTATGTATTGAAAAAAAACTATGTATTGAAAAAAAACTATGTATTCGCGGCGCGCGCGTACAGCGTTGTGTTTTCGGGTTCTGGGTTCTCCGAATATCAGATATTGCGATCCACGATATCTATGGATGAAAAAAAACTATGTATTCGCGCCGCGTAATTATTTGTTTAATTAAACGCAATTCATTTCATTATGCTACTTTTCTAGGAATTTAAAATTTTAATGAATTATGACATACAAACCGTAGAAATCCTTTAAAATAAAAATCGATTTAAAATTTCATAAACTTTGATTTCAAACTCCAAATTCTACTGGTTCCGTAACATGTTAGATAGATAAAACCGAAGCCTCATCAAAATACATATCTAGGTTTATCGCGTAAATAATACATCGTAGGATTCGTAGGTATTCATAGCATACCAATATCGGATTTTAAAACTATATATTGTAATATCTGATATCGGTATCTGATATGCGGCGCGGTACCGCGCCGCATCTCCAATATATAGATATTACAATATATAGTTTTAAAATCCGATATTGGTACGCAATATCTGATATCGGTTCAGTATCGCACAAACGCGTACCGACCCATGTCTAATACTCAATGAGATCTCCTCTTCGGTTGATATCTTCCACCTGAGTGAAAATCAGCTTAGACAGAGGCTTCCGTTTCTCCTAAGCTGATTTCGGTTACTTGTGAATGTTTTTTAATTATTGTATGCATAAGGTTTAAAACCTGTCATGTACTTTAATGTGAAAATAAATCTATCTATCTATCATTTTCTATGTCTATGCTACGTAAACTTTAATTTTTTACTGAAGATTTTTTTAATTTATTGATTTCGCGGTATTTTTAGCCCCCCCCTACCATAGACAAAGTCTCCGGAAATGTACGTTTTATTTTCCCTACATTTAGGGATTTGTTTTTGTTTACAACATAAGGGCTATCTTTGGAGGCTGTCTTCGCGATGTATGCGTTTGTGGTTTGCGCAAACCCGGAAAAGTCGCATCTACCTATCGTTATAAAGAGCTTTGACTGCTCTTATAAGTAGAGGCGCTAATCTCTCAGTTTGACTAAAGGATCGTGCGTCTTAATCACCATTTTTGTTCAAGTTTTGGGTCAATGAAGGCAGATATTAGGAAATATAAAATACAGGAATCTGTAAAACTTATAACTTCACTGGTAAATGAAATTTTGTTTAAATCGCCGTGTCTAATTCATGGTCAAATTATAAAGTGAAATATTATTACTACGCTCGCTCTGCATGTAGCAAAACCCAGCCATTTCCGTACTTCCCCCCAGAGCAGATTCCACGCGGAGTTAAAAACTTTGTCTTCGATCTAAAAACGTGAACTATTCAGTAAAAAGGACATTATATTCCATCGCTGCAAGTTTTATTCGTAGAGAAGGTAATATTACACTTAGTGTTACTTATTAGATTTTCTTATTCTAAGCTTATCACCGGGCATAGCTATGCCAGGTGTAAAAAGTTATACCTGGCATAAATTTTTCTTACTTATAACCATGGCATAAGCAAGGAATTACTGTTCTCAATAAATTATTTTTCGATGTTACCACCCTGAGGCTGCGCATGCGCAGATTTTTATTTATGCCTCTAGCGCGCATTATTTTGACATTCTAATCTGACAGCTGACACACCGCGTATAGGAGCTTTTTCAATGATGAATCCCAGAAAACGTAATTCAAATTGGGAGGAAGAAGAAAAGGTAAGAATTATAAAAATAAAATATCCGCCACCCGTGACTACATTGTTATAAGAATAATCCAACCTCTATTTTACATATTTCAGACACTTCTCCGGGAGTGCCTTCGTTCCCATATAAGTGTGATCGAGAGCAAACTTCTGACAACAAATGCCCTAAAAGTAAAAAAAGAGGCTTGGGAGAAGGTGGACCATGAGTGAGTGTAACTTATTTTAATCACAATGTCGTAATCTGTATTTTTCGTAATGCTTTGAGAGAAATGTTACTTTTACTTTTTAGATTCAATGCACTAAACAAAAAAAAAAGAGACCTTACTCAGTTGAAAAGCCAGTGGAAGGTGTTTAAGTCAGCTTCGAAAAAACGAATTGGCGACCATCGTCGGCAAGTATTTGCTACAGGTGGAGGCCCCAAACCTCCAAGTCCACTGCCTGAAGATCTTGAATTAGTCGAGTTGTTGCCGTCAGAATTCGACACAGACACAAACGAATTCGATAGTGATTCGATTCGTGCAAAGGTCCGTATTATGTTTTTTTTATTTATATCTTATTCTCAATTTATAAGTAACACAGAAATTGTTATAAATATTATATTTGTGAGCATTACAACTTATTTCATATTTCTAATTATTTTTTCTCAGGTAAATACTGTGGATAGCAATTTGACAACAAATTCTGAACCTGCGGAGACAAATTTAATGGTAATATCATGTTTTCGTATTTGCTAATATTTTCAACGTCAAATGTTTAACCTGGTTTCTTAGGTCATATCTAATGTTAAACTGGCGACTGAAATGATCATTTGCTCGATGTGAACATTTGGATTGAGCATTTGTTCCTTATATAATCTGCTCATATCAGTGTATTAATATAATTGCTGGACTTGTATCGTGCTCACAGCGAAGGAATGCTCATGGCCCTTGTTAATGTTCATACTATATTTATTTATTATGATTTTCTACATGGATACATCAAGGATATGTAATTCACTCTCATGTTTTAATTTGCATATTGATATTTACACACATAATTACATCTTTATTGGCTTTAAAATGTTTCCAAATATTTGTTTTTTTGCAGGTTGAATCTCCAGTTTTTTATGAGTATGTAGATGTGGATACAGCATGGACAGCAAGTGCGGTAAAACCTGCCATGATTGAAGCTGGAAGCATATCCGTAAGTGTAATAAATATTGTAATGATATTAATTTTTAGTACCTTAACTCTTTTTTTACTTTATCATTCCCCACATAATTGTTTTCCCTTAATGTCATTTCTTGCAAGTATTTTAGGTCCCGTAGGTTTACTGTATTGCCCTTTAGTTAAGAGTGGAGATGAATGTCAGAGGTTTGGTTAATATTTTTGAAGATACATCTGCATCCAAGAAGCTATGATAATGAGGTGGTCAAAGTTACAAAACAGCGCTTAACAACTTATTTTTTTTCAAAGAAATGCTTGCTTAATTCTTCTTTGAAAACTTAATTAACGTAAGTTATTAAATTTCCACCCATTTTATTTACAGGAACACTCTTCGACTCCTCTGACAGGCCTTGAGACTCCGAAAAGAAAAATCAAGAAAAAAGCAAAAAAAGTAATTTATCACATATATAATTTACACAAACTAAAAATACATGGCACCTATAATCAGTATTATTTTATTTTTTATTGCAGGTATTAAATCAGGATGAGGAGTTAAAAAATAAGCTTTACGAGGAAACTCTGAAGCTTATGAGGGAAGAGAATTCTCAAAAAATAAAAATACTCCACGATGACGCGAACCTCCGGCGCGAATTGATGAAGAAGAGGAGTGAAAAAGAACTTGAATGGGCCAGGGAGGAGCATCTTGTAAGAGTAGAATTGGCGAGAGAGGAGAGCACTTTAAAAATGAAAATGGCAAGAGCAGAGCACATTGAAACGATAGAGCTCTTAGAGTAGTCAAGTCGCATCTAATATTTAGTGAATACTTTTCTCACATTTTCCATTAAGTCACATTCTTTCATTACACAATCATTCCTGTCCATATTTAAGTTATACTTCTCTCAAAATTTTCATCTCCATGGGTATGAGATCAATTGTTTACGATACATGTATTTGTTTTGTTTCATTTTTACGTCACTTTGTTTTGTTTCCAAACTGTTCTCATTTTATCATTCAATTTTTTTTTGTAACATTGATTTGTTCTCAAATTTATTTTTCAATTAAACTGTTTTCTAAACTTGTTTTCTCTGTTCTCTGGTTATTTTTCATTTCTTTCCAAAATACTTTTGAGATTTACTAGTACAAATTCAATCACAATTTCTAATTTTGTCTCATTCAATACTCCTCAAGCTTATTGTTTTTTTTTTTATCAAAAAGCATGGCTTTTACTTTGTAAAAAGAAATAAACAAAATTGATGGAAATGTCAAGAATTTAATATAAAAAAACCCTGGAAATTCTAAAGTTTAGTTCTCTTAGCAATCTCTTGCAACATCTTGAAAATGTTAGCTTCAGAGAATGTAGACATTTTTTTTTAAATAGTATTCTCTGTAATTTTTCCATATTGTTAAAAAAAAGATTCTAAGCAACTTTATAGTTTTATTGTGAAGTAGTATTATAAAAAAAAGCACATGTTTAATTAGGTTTTTATTGACACAAGCAAAAGGTATAATAAAATAAAATTTAGAAATTCTGCCGAATAAAAACTTCTCTGGATATAATACCTATTTGATTGTCATTTTCCAAGTTATTTACTTCCTCCACTTGAGTTTCTTCCGATATATCTGTAAACAAATTTAAGTTAATACTATTGGGGAGATAGTCTATCATGTTTTAGTAACTAGCTGGCATTTATACTAAAATTTGTGTTTTCACTGGTATAATAAAAAATAATTATTTCTAGAAAAAATATACTTATTTTTCTTACCAAAATGTCCATCTTTTAAATCGATAGCAATGCAGTGTAACACAGCCAAAGCTACTATTGTGGTTTTGATGGTGTGTAATGACCCTCGCATACCACAGAGCAAACTGCGGAATCTTTGCTTCCAAACTCCAAAACATCTCTCCACCGTATTTCTTGTGCTTATTTGAGCTTTATTGTACTCCATTTCACTAGGGTTTGTGGGATTGCGAAGTGGCACAAATAAATAGGGAGTACAAGCATAACCACCATCTCCCACTAGCCGACCTCTGAATTCGTTATTTTCGAATCGTTGCCTTATGCTGCTCTCCCTGAATATGCGACTGTCATGTGCACTTCCTCTCCAATGGGCAACAATATCCCTTATTTTCAGCTTGGCATCGCAGACCACCTGGTGAAAAGACATCAACTATTTAATAAGTATTTAAGATGAGAGAAATTATTTGAGAAGTTACTATCTACAGCATTCTTTCTGATTTCCAAGAATCTGAAAACAGCAATGAGGTCCACGCATGAATTGTCATAGACAATATTGTGTCGTCACCCGGCTGGGTTGCTATGGAAAACCCATATAAGTAGTTTGTTATCGGTTGCTATGGAAGACAGTCCCATATAAAACCGATGTCAGCATCTTTTTACCATAACTATAGGGTTTTTTTCACAACGTATATTGAAAATTATGATTAAATACCTGCACATTTAAGGAGTAATATCCTTTCCTATTTATGTAAAGTGGTCCTATTTCACCACCAACTTTTTGTATACGTATGTGGGTGCAATCTATGGCACCCACAACTCCATTAAAACCACTGATGGCATGAAAACCTGTGATTACTGCTGCTTGCTCTTCCAACGATGCTGGCATCTTTATAAACTCAGGGGCCTTTCTTGCAAATGCAATTGCTACATTTCGGCACACCCTGGATAGCGTCTGTTGACTAAAGCCATGGATATCAGCACAGTCATCTTGTATCTGCAAATTATTCAACAATTGTGAGTGAAAGCTTAAAACTTTATTTAAGAATTGTGAGGTTAGAAATTTCGTAATTGCGAACTACAATCAACATCAATCGATTAGGTCAATAATTATATTGATTCTTACCTCATTTCGACCCCAGTACCGAATAGCGGCTAGTACTTGAAGGTCTACAGGAATCTTTCCACCTCGCTTGCAACCTTCCAAATCGTCTTTCACCAAATTTATTATGTACCGCATGTTAATTTTGGAAAAGCGATATTTGCTCCTGAATTCTGAATCCGTATATTTCGTAAAGGGATCAATTCTTTTTTTGTACACTTTTCGTGCCCGAATGTTGCTAATTCTATTTAAATTTGTCAAGAATTGCGAAAATCCGTCCATACTTTTGAATACGATTTACACTTTTGACAGATGTCATTTGACAAAAACTTGTTATTCCAAGCTTATACTACCCTCCAACCAGGAATAATGGCTCTAGGTCGTTAAGCCAGGTCTATACCCGAGTTAACTTTATGAAATGATTATAAGTAACAATTTATTGCTATTCCCTCGTTATACCAGGCATAAATCTCCAATTTATAAGTAACACAGTTATTATTATATGGTGAGGTTCATTTCAAACATCGGATACGATATTTTATCATGTTGTTTTTTTGCAGGTGGGATGTTTTTCTCGACCAGAAAACTTCAAGCCGCAGGTGAAAGCGGTCCAGGAAGTGTCTCAACTTGAACCAATGTACGTGTTTTGCCGCTTCCACTCCGAAGAAAATTTATAAGAAATCCGCCGGGAAGATTACATGGACCGCTACTCATAAAATGACATGGGTATTGCTATTTTATTCATTTGCTGAACGCTGTTTATTTTCTCCGCTGGGAACCGAACTCAAGACCTTCGCATATTGAGTCTGTGGCGTCAACCACTAGACTATACAGCCGTGAAAAAATGTTTTGTGATTTTGTTGTGTTGTGATTTGGAGAAAAGTGTCAAAATAAATCATTGTTACTATAATAATTGCTTACCAAGGTCCAAAAATTCTTTAAATAAGGATATTTTGATTGAAAATTGCAAAGATGAATTAAAAATTTGAGTCCGCATCTCATGCACATGCGCAAGCAACCATATTATGTTGGTTAATTGCAATTATTATACCCATATAAGGAAAGTAATTTGATAATTTGGCCGCCTTTCCCTCAATTGGCATAATTCAACCATTTTTTTTAGATGATAATTATGTTGTCAACCTCACTGACCTGCCAATCAATAACTTTAGTACCAAAATAGAAAACTGTCTTAAACTATTCCTAAGTACATACTTTATGTTATATTTCTGATACAACAATAGATTTAAAAAAAACATAATAATTTCTGTATCTGATCTTGTATCTTATCTGCCAATAAATAAAACACGTAAATATTCACTTTTTGTTTTATTTTTTGTACGAAATGGGAGTAGGTATGGAATAATAATATGAAATAATATTATAGGAGCATGGCATAGCGCGTGTGTAGAAGTGCACTAACACACTCACACGTACACACACACGTCGTGGTTAATGCTCTTAACACTACGTGATGCTAGTATCTCGATAAAACCGGAAATACAAAGAAATATTAGGAACTCAGCTCTCTATATACCTATACTCTGTGGGTTTGCGTTTGCACATGAACTGTTAGCTGATCAATGTACGTGAGTGTTCTCTAGTTGATTACCATGGATATTGTGAAGCAAGAACAGGATTCCGACACGGAGTCAGCGGATCCACAACTAGTGCGCTTGTGCGAACAAATAGACATTGAAGAGAGCGATGTGAAGCAAGAGAGACTGGCTCGAGAGAGGGCCTGGGAAGCCGAGGACTCTGTACTGGATAAGATAAAGAATGAGTGCGCTGCCTCTCCACCTTCTGGCTTGTTGAAGGACTGCCGCGTACTTGTGGCCAGAATCAATGTGGCGGGACATTCAGGTAACTGGGCGCGCGTTCTGTCTTATTATATACGTTGTTATTGTGAGGATGCCTCAACTATTGTACATTTACGCTTGCAATCAATAAAAACACTGAGAATTCATCTTTTCTAAACAAGAAGAGTTTAATCTAGATTAAAACTTCCCTTCAGTCACTGTGCTGAAGTTTTATTGAATTATATTAAATCATGTCGCCTAGAAACAGACTTGGAACAATATTGAATTCAGAGCTTTCTTCTCAGCGGGCAAACATCACACTTGTATGTGTCAGTGAGGATCCACACATAAATCCACATTGACAAAATAGTGTCATCACGCCACCAGTTTGCTAACAAACAAGCCTTGAGCGCTCTGGAGCGCTTGAGTGCTCTGGAATGTTCCGTGTAATAAGAGTTTATTTGTAGTTTTAGTTTAACTCAAATAAATGAAAAAACTAAATAAATAAAACACAAATAAATCCATTTTTTTTTACACCTCCATAGAATTTGTCCCATACTATAGTCTGAACGTCCCTGTGTTTTTAGGAGTTGGAATTAAGGAGGCTCTACTGTTATTGTGTTCATGTGCCCTTAGTCAAAAATAAAATAAACAGATGTATGGTTCGGGGAATTACCGATTAAGTAATTATAGTGATTCCATTCATTCATAATATTATCATATTCATTTGTTTCAACGCTTCATACCATCGACATGCGATGGTCTATGCTCGATACGGGATCATCCGAAAACGATCTGTGGGATTCATTTACGCTGGCGTCAAAAGCTTGTGCATGGAACCTGCGTCGTACTTACAGGGTCTCATGCACACATGCACACAAGACTATAAGAGGGACACGACTGTAAATCCCGTCCCACCCAAAACCAGGAATGTGCACAGGAACCTTTAGTTATAACAAACATTATTAAAAAATAAAATTTAAAAAAATGTTTTATTTCACTTTTATTGTTTTTGAGTAAGTTACAAATATTTTCGGAATTACTTCCATCTTCGGGTAACTAACAATAAAACAATAAAAGTGGAATAAAACAAAGTTTTTCATTTAGGTATTTAATTTTTATTTTTTTTTATTGAAAAATAATCAATTTTTTAAAATGAATTTCCACAGTGTTTCACAAAAATCTTTTCAAAATTTAAACATTATTACTTCTACATCAACAAGTATATTCTCCGTCAGTCTTGGGTAGTGCGTGCGCTGTCGCTGCTCAATACTCTGGCCTCCTCAGCCCCACACCTGGATATATTTACAACTGGTGTGGATCGCTTACTATCTGAGTCTGTCTGTGTACTAGAACGACGTATGGACGTGTAGAATAATGTATCTGCGTATTGTTCTCTTATGTTTATGATGTTATATGTATTGTGACGTTTTGGTGTCTCCCTGTCAGTCCTGTACATACTTATTAAATAAATAAATTGGTGTGTGTCATTGCGTACATACTATCATGTACGAACAGTAAAATAGTTAAGAAAACATTAGTTTGTAATTCTATTCACATATTTCTCATTATATAAATGTAAATAACAGTTTTTTTTTTATTTCAGGCGTTGGTGCTCCTGCGCAGAATCCTGCCACTAAGCCCCATGTGTGTCCTGTCTGCAACTACACATGCAGTATAATAAAACAAATGCGGATCCATCGAGTGTTGTTCTGCCACACGATGGAGGCCACGTCTGATGGCTTGCTACAACGCAAAGCCAAGTCAAGGGTCCCAGCCCAGAGAAGAAGGAATATGAATTATTTGTTATCTTCAAAAAAATGTGACATGACTCGCACTGCGGAGAAGAGATTTGCATGTAACATTTGCAGCTATAAAACAATTCTAATGAGGCATTTAAAAAGTCATCAATTGAGACACGCTGTGGATAAGCTATTTGGGTGTAACATTTGCAGCTATAAAACAAATTATATGAATGCTTTAAAAAGCCATCAGTTGATACATACTGGGGAGAAGCCATTTGGGTGTAACATTTGCAGCTTTAAAACAAATCTAAAGAGTTCTTTAAAAAGCCATCAGTGGATACATACTGGGGAGAATCCATTTGGGTGTAACATTTGCAGCTTTAAAACAAATCGTAAGAATGCTTTGAAAAACCATCAGTTGATACATACTGGGGAGAAGCCATTTGGGTGTAACATTTGCAGCTATAAAACAAATCTAAGGAGTTATTTAAAAAGCCATCAGTTGATACACACCGGGGAGAAGCCATTTGGGTGTAACATTTGTAGCTATAAAACAAATCGTAGGACTCATTTAAAAACTCATAAAATGACACACACTGGGGAGAAGCCATTTGCGTGTAACACTTGCAGCTATAAAACAAATCATAAGAATGCTTTGAAAAACCATCAGTTGAGACACACTGGGGAGAAGCCATTTGCGTGTAACATTTGCAGCTATAAAACAAATCTAAGGAGTTATTTAAAAAGCCATCAGTTGATACACACCGGGGAGAAGCCATTTGGGTGTAACATTTGTAGCTATAAAACAAATCATAAGAATGCTTTGAAAAACCATCAGTTGATACACACCGGGGAGAAGCCATTTGCAGCTATAAAACACATCAAAGCAGTTCTTTAAAAACCCATCAGTTGATCCACACTCAGTGCTGGTTTTAGCACTGCCAGTGCCCTGGGCGAGATTTGAAAGGCGCCCCCCCCCCCCCCCCCCCCCACCATATTCACCATTAAAAAATCCAAACTCACGACGAAAGTATTTTTTTTAGATTTATTTGGTGAACGCCGTTTTATGTGAATCACACCTCAAGAGCCCTCTATGAGGTTGGTCTTCTCTGTAAAAAGCGCCAATTATACAAGAAAGATCCTTGACTTATAGGTTGGTATGAGGCTGACTACCCATGGAGTAAAAAATAATTCACTTTGACAATGTCACCCCTGTTTCAAGGAAGGTCGGCAAGAGTTGCAAGGTTTATGTTCATTTAAGATTTGGTTTTAATTTTTATATACACATTCAGCATTTGTAAGCGCAAAATTAGACGTGTCTGTTTGAGGGCATGCATTTGATATGAGTTTTGAATGTTAATACATCTTTGCAATTTACATTCTGGATTATTATAGATGGTCATCTATAATCTAAGTTGCAAGGATATATTCATTCAAAGCTCTCAGATGTATGCCCACAAACAAACACTTGTAGTTCGCGCTTACAAATGCTGATTGTGTACTTACAAATAAAATCCAAACCTCAAATGAACATAAGCCCTGCAACTCTTGCCGACATTCCCTGAAACAGGGGTGACATTGGCAAAGTGAACCATTTTTTACAGTATGGGTGGTCAGCCTCATACCAACCTATAAGTCAAGTCATCCAGAGTTATAATAAAAGGAGAGCTTGTATGAAAAAAGTTATGACTCTGGATGAAATGAAAGAAGTATGCAAGGACAGGAAGAAGTGGCGGCTAATCTGCAATATTGATTTATAATGTTGGTTTATTAGTTTGCTACATTTTTTGCATAAGAAATTTTTGACTTTTTTTATATAGATTTATTTTTAAGGTTTTGTTGTTTTTTTATACTTAAATGTTATTTATTACTCGTATTCCTTGACTTATAGGTTGGTATGAGGTTGACCACCCATACTGTAAAAAATGGTTCTCTTTGCCAATGTCACCCCTGTTTCAGGGAATGTCGGCAAGAGTTGCAGGGCCTATGTTCATTTGAGGTTTGGATTTTATTTGTAAGTACACAATCAGCATTTGTAAGCGCGAACTACACATGTTTGTTTGTGGGCATACATCCGAGAGCTTTGAATGAATATATCCTTGCAACTTAGATTATAGATAGATAGTCATTCTTTCACAAATTTCATGATGGTCATAACTCACAAATTTCCGAAATAGCGGAAGATTTTTTCTGAAAATAATCACAGTTTAAAAGCATTTAAAATCGAATTCTCCTCGTCTACTTCAATTTTAATTACTTTTTTCCCATCCTTGAAAAACTTTTCTCGTCTATAAAATCACCGACTACGAGGGGCGGTAGGCCTAGGCCTAGTCAGATATTTTTCTATTGAATCAATGGGGGGGGGGGGCAGTGATGCACTGTCTCATCTGACTGCAGGTGAGGCATTTAGAGGAGCTTCAGAGCTAGGACCAATTATTCCTCTATGGACTCCTAGGCCTAATGCCCCCACAAAAATGATGACGAAAAAGAAAAATATAGGCCTACATTAATAAAGGAAGTATTAATATATCCATGTATATTATCCATTGTATATATCTATATATCCATGCCTACATTGTCATTTTCTAGGTTGTAGGACCTACTTAAAATATTGAACTATCTAGAATAATAGATGTTAGAATGACCAAATGTTCAATTTTTAAATCGTTTTTCTCTTTTTTGTTTATAGATTAATCTCGTTGGTCAATTGTGGCAAAACAATCTGGAAGAATTAAACACAGTAGTTTCAAAAGTAAAGAGTGCCTTTTTAAACACGAGGAAACACAAACACAAATACTTAGAATTCCTCCGTCTGTTTCCCATGCCTGTCCGTACCAGGTGGAACAGCTGGTTTCACTTGGTGACATATTTGGCGGATCACTTGGCAGATATCTTAGAGTTTTTAGATGAGCTGTCGTTTGTTTGTCGTAGATGAGCAGGTGTTTCCCATCTTAAGAACATGACACCAGAGTTGGTTCTTACTACGCAGATGCAGGCTACTTTTGTTGCTGAAAACTGTGTGGCACTGGTTGAATTGATTGACCTTTTGGAGGGAAACTCTTATCCTACAGCCCACCTACTAAATATGCGATTTGACATCCTTTCAACTAAGCTGACCCTTTTGGCAAATGGGGTTTTTTCAGCAGGACTGGAAAAGAAAATCAGTGCAATTCTGCTTGTGAAGAAGGCCGTTTTGCAACAGCAATTCAAACTTGTAGCCCAAACAAGCCTGACCAAACTAAAACAACTTGAGGGCTTCTGATCCTGCACGATCGGCTTTTTGTAGCATAGGGGTCATTCCATTTCAAATCACACAATGGGTGTTGCATCATGATTTTTAATATTTTTTAAAAATTCATGTGTATTGCAACTTACATTCTGGGGTCAAAACACACTTTAGAAAAAAATTAGGACCAGCGGTTCTCAAATTATAGCCCCCAAGTTTTGAATTTGAGCGAATTTGCTCGTTTCAAGCGCTAGCGATTAATCCTACAACATCTAAACCGTTGGAGATACATAAAAAATTTGAAGGAACAAGTTGTTTACAATTAAATGTTCTTTACTACAAGTCATGTTATAAATAGCAACATGTGAAATATTGTTAGGTTATAGCTTGCCTAATGTTAGGTAATTTTTTGTTTTTTTCTACAACTTTTGCATCAAAATTTTCCAAGAAGGGTATAGAACTCCATTTTGACCATTTGACCGGTTTTTGGTAAAGGTTTTATGAATTTTTTAACCTTCCATTTACTAGTCCAAAATGTTGCCACTAGACTACGGACCGGTCCAAGATGCCACTGAACTACGCGGTGTTCGCAGGCTTGAAAAAATTCATAAAACCTTTACCAAAAACCGGTCACTAAAGGTCCAACCAGCCTTACAGCAACTGGGTCTTGCTTGAGTATTGGCGCTTTGTAACGAAGACCAAGCTCGTACACCTCTGTGGCACTACAAAAAGTGTCATAGACCCTTAGAGTCTCTAGAATCTAAGGAGTCTCCCGTTGATGATTTCTTAAAAAAAAAAGGTCCTACGAGTGCAACATCGGCTGCAAACTAAGCAATGAGATAACCCACATGATGTCAAAATGATAAAAGGTTCATATTCTTACTCCCTTGTGACAAAAAACATTTAAAATCTTCAGTCATCCTTGGCTGTAGTGTGTATTTCGGTGATTACTTGTCTCTTAAAAATACTATTTTTGATCACTTAAAAAAAATTGTATCTTCCATACCGCTTCGAAATACATAAATTAATTTTTAGAGATTGAATAAGACCTTAAGAAGCTTCTATTCTAATACCAACTGTTTTTTTACCCCTCCCCCTTTTGAGGAAAATGAGGGGGGCCAAGGTCATTTCAGTGTTTTTGTGTGACTTCATGATTTTTTTATGGTAAAAGAAGGTAAAAATACTTAAATTTTAGATTGAATTTAAACACCTAAGATGGCATTAAATATACACAAAAAAATCAAAATGTAGTTCTATACCCTTCTTTTTTTCATTAAGTAGTTATTTGGGTCCAGTTCCTAACTTCCTGTAATGCCAATTAAAAAAAAAAAAAAAAAAAAATTACTTAGTCTTTGTTGGGTTGGTACATTACACCTTAAAAAATAACCCCGCCAAAACGCGAAATTTCCATTTTCTAAAACGAAATGAGGATAAAAATAAAAACAAAGCTTTTCGGAAGCCATCTTGAATTTTCGAAAAAGTGAAAAATGTCAATTATGAGTACCTACTAGAGCAAAAAAGTAGTTCTTTCTATTGAATCTTAATAAAAATGTACTATTGGCATTTTCATTGGTTTCTGTAATCTTTTATTTTCAAATTTTGATATGATATAAACCAGTGGTCGGGGAACTTTTTTAAAACTTTAATCTATAATCTAAGTTGCAAAGATATATTCATTTAAAGCTCTCAGATGTATGCCCACAAACCAACACGTGTAGTTCGCGCTTACAAATGCTGAATGTGAACTTACAAATAAAATCCAAACCTCAAATGAACATAAGCCCCACAACTTTTGCCGACCTTCCCTGACACAGGGGTGACATAGGCAAAGGGAACCATTTTTTACAGTTTGGGTGGTCAGCCTCATACCAACCTATAAGTCAAGGAATACGAATAATAAATTACATTTAAATATAAAAAAGAACAAAACCTTCTTCCTGTCCTTGCATACTTCTTTCATTTCATTCAGAGTCATCCATTATCCCAAAATATTTTTGTGTAAGTCGATTGTACCCCTTCCTCCCATTTTGAAAAAAATATGATCAATGTATATTTTAAATAAACATTTTCTTTTGAATTAATTTACACGGAAAATAATAAATATGTATAGACAAACAAAATAAAATTCTCAAATTGGATTAAACAAAAAATTTAGATTTTCAGGTTTCCCTTTCAGTCTTTGGAGAAATGATGTTGCTGCATGTTTGCTGCAATTACTTCAAAATTGGGACTTTTTGATGTAAGAGCAATTTGAATACAGTCTTCGGCGTTAAATCGATTTCTGTTCTTCGTTTCTATGTTCATTTGATTTAATACATAATAATTTTTTTTTTAATTTTATCAAAAATGGACAAAAATGAAAATTTGACAAAAGTACAAAACATCTTATATATCAAAAAGGAAGGGGTATTAAACTATAAAAAATTGTACAAATGTCGACATGAAGGATTTTTTTTTGTAATAATTTGAGATACAATATTTACGAAGCACAAAAAAAAAATGAAAACTTAGAAAAAGTCTTACAACATAAAAATTTAATAAAAATAAAAAATATTAAGTATATCTAAAATTAAACAAACAAAAATGAAAAAAAAGCTCTAGATGGAAAAATATAAACTTTAAAATAAAATTAAATAGTAAATCAGAAATACGAAAAAAGACAGAAAAAGTAAAAATAGAAAGAATTTAATAATTTAAAGCATGTATTAAAAATGGAACATTTTTTTTTTTTTAATTTCCGAATTATGAAATTTCCCAAATTTGATTTTTGAACAGCTTCCTTTATTACTTGAATGATTTACAATTTTTCGAATTCATTGTGTGAAAATGTTTCTTCCTTAAAATAATTTCAGTCAGGAATAAAAACCAATGTGAAAAAAACAAAAAAATGTTATACCTAGCAATAACAAAATAAAAAAAAATATTTAATTATTTTTTTCTAATGAGGTAATTTAATAGATAACAGGTAAATAAATAAATAATAAATAAATAAGTAGATAAAAAATAAAAAACAGGTTCCAAAATTTTTTTGAGTTTTGATGCCTCAAGTACTTCAAAATTACTAAAAAAATGTAAAGGGCGCCAGTGTCGCCCCTTCATGCTTTTTTGCTTTTTATTTTGGTAGGTTTCTCAACTACAATAAATATAAATACTTTACATCTGAAAAGATACTACACCAACACTATATAGTTACTATACCAGTTTGTTTTCCTTTTTGTCAACTTTTTGGAGCATTTGGGGAACGCGTACCATTGAATGCCTCCGAGGGTAGCCAAACTTATTAAACAATTTTTACAAATTGTGGAATGTGTAAATAATATAGTCAACTACGACCGCAAATGGGAGACAAAATGTTGTTCAAAGCATTAATTTAAATATGACTTCATAGTGGCACCACCTTCTGGCTGAGGACGTTGCTTAGAAAACCTACAAGATGGCCCTGATCCTTGTACAACAGTTGTGACTATTTTAGGCATTTAAGTTTAATTTAAATTTATTTTAAGTTTTTCAACTATTTCACTTTCGGAAATATTTAAGTTCCTAGACAAATAGGTTGGTATGAGGCTTACCCCCCATGCTGTTAAGACATGTTTCACTTTTGCCAATGTCACCCGTTTTCAGGAAAGGGTAGCAGGAGTTGCAAGGTATCTGATCATGTGAGGTTTTTTTTGTAAGTACACATGCAGCATGTGTGAGCACCAGCTTACATGTGTTTTATCAGGGTGCACTGTAATTAGGGCAACCTGTTGTGCACCAAAAAAAAAAAATGTGTTTGCCTGTTAGGGTGCATTATTTAATTAAATTATTTAAACATTTATTGGTACTTAAGGCTTATATTTATAAGCCTTAAGTACCAATAAATGTTTGCAACTAAGATTATAGCTACCATTCTAATGATAACAATGAAAATGGATATGATTTATAATAAAGATTTTATCTAGCAATGTAATATTTGTTTCTATTCCCACAAATAACCCCATCAAGAAAAGATAAGACGCTGCAGTCACAGGTAATCCATGGCTCAACCGCCACCTAATGTGAATCTTCCATTTTTTTTAAGGAAGCCTGTGCGCGAGATTCCTTAGATTCAAGAGCTCTAGGGGTCCATGACACTTGTTATAGTGCCGCAGAGGTGTTGGTAATGTGGCAGTTGTCCTTATCCGGTTGCAGGGCCGTTAGCTGCGCAGTGCTGTGGTGAGAGTTGCGTTGCTTGGTTTTCAGACACTGAGAGTAAATGGAGATTGGTATTGGATTTTAAGGCTGGTTTTAGTGTCGCGCTGACAACACGCTGACCGTCAGCGCTGACAGCCAAAATATATGAACTTGTAGGAAGCGTTGCGCACTGACAGCTACGCGCCATTCTAAAACTCAAGTTCAAATATTTTGAAGGGTCAGCGCGGCACTAAAACCAGCCTAAAACTCATCTCTCAAAACCAAAACCTAAAATGAGCTTAAGCCCTGAAACTCTTACCGATCTTTGAAGAAGCAGGAGTGACATTCAAAATGTCAACCATTTTTTCAACTGATCCTTAGTCAAGTATACCCACAGTATACCATTTAAATTTTCAAGTATTCTATTTACTGGGTTGAAAAAATCATAAAACCTTGCAACTGGTTCTTCCTTGAGTATTGGCGCTTTGTAGCGATGACCAAGCTTGTAAACACCTCTGCAGCACTACAACAAGTGTCATAAACCCCATAGAGTCTCTGAAATCTAGGGAGTCTGTTGCACAGGATCTTAAAAACAAATTACAGTATGGGAGCCACATACCAGACTATAAGTTCGGTAACACAAATAATGAAGTACATTTTACAAGTGTAGACATAATACTTGAAGATACATCATACAGAAATTATAATTAAAATAAACTTAGCTGCCAACATTACAGATCAACAATTACTTATGTTTACAATTAAATAATAAATTTATTGAAAATAAACACAATAAGATCTGCATGACAAAATTGTGACGTCGCAAGGCCGAATTGCTAGGGAAGAGGTCAACAAATGTTTTTTAATAGGTTCACTTTTGCTAATGCCAGCCCGTTTCTGTGTATTGATTCACTCGGAAATAGGTGAACACGCAAGAGAAGGACATACTAGACAATTTAGAGTTAATACATACTCGTAGCTGCCAAAAAGGAAAAAAATGAATATATTAGAAATATTAGACAAAACAAATACAAAAATAAAAGTTCTATGCTTCTACGAGTATCTTCAATTGTGTGACAATTTTAATATGCCAAATACGACAATTTAAATCAATAAATAATCATTTCTATGGACATCAAAACTAAAACAGAAAACAAATTCCAATTTTATAAACCCAAGCCGCCAACATTACAGATCAACCGCCATTTCTATCTGTCCTTACACACTTCTTTCATTTCCTCCAGTCTTTGGTAAAGGTTTATGAATTTTTCATCCCAGCGAAGAGCAAATTTGAAAATATAAATGGTATATTTTTTGTGCTCCGCCGGAATTCGAACCCACGCCCTTCCATTCTTGCAACGTATACTTTCTTCGTCAGTCTTTCCTCATTCATTCTCTCCATATGCTCAAACCATCGAGTATGTAGTAGTTATGTAATATTATATAGAAAGAAGTACTTAAGCAAAATAAAATATATTTTGAGATAAGAGGTTTTGAAAGTAAGGCGACGATATTCTGAAACTGCGAAATAATTTATGTTTTGCCAATGAATCTTTCTAGTGGAATACCTGTATATACGTATTTTACTAAACCACAGCCTTTATATATATAACATACATAATATAAGTGCTCACTCGTGCATTTCCGTCGATATATGAAGATATACGAGTATATACCCGAAGTGTAAAATTCTCGTAACTATAGGAAATAGACCGCATGCGAAAAATGTATCGAATCTTAAACAGCATCTCGAGCTGGCGTTTTGGTTTTCATGCATTTTTGTGCCTGTTTGGTCCAGTTTTAACGTAAACGCTTGAACTCCGTTACACCTAAATCTCGGTCTCCTAATTTTTTGGTCAAAAACGAAGGAGATATAAAATTTTAAGTGCAGTTCGCGAGACCGCCGCAGGATTCCGTGGCGCCAAAGACTGGACCATTTTTTGTATGAAAATCTTTATTTTTCCATTATAAATTATAAATTAGAAGAGAAAAAATAAAGTAAGGATTACATTCTATACACATAAAAAATATCACTTCAAATCCTAAAATGAAAATCAACCATTGAAAACCTAATTTAACTACAGTATCGTATGCAAAATTTGAGTTTTTTTAAAATAATTATAAAAAACCAATGAAAAGTTTAAAAAAATAATTTTCATCTAGAAAAAATAAAACTAATCAAAATGAATGTTTTGAAATAAAAAAAAGTTAGGATTTATTCATAAGAACAGTGAAAATCTCCGTTTAAGGTATCTCCGTAAATAAAATTATTTTGAATTGGTATTTTATGGAAAAAAATAATTAATTTTACGTGTTAATTTAATCTGGAGAGAAAATACTACCTTACCATTCAAAATATGGGTTATTTCGGTCATCAAAGTTGGGCCCACTAAATAAATAAGAAATTCATAACTGTAGTGTTGATTTGATGTTCTTTTAATTGAAATTAGAGTTCATAGGTGAAATAAATACTTACAATTATTACTTGTTATATTTACTTACTTGTATAACAAATCCAAGTCCCTTCAACCCTTCAATTATTAAAAACCTAACCTACCATCTTCTAGGTAAAACTATGTATTTGTTAACTTCAGCACCACGGTTAGCTCCGGCTACTATGGTTTACGACAGCTGAAATATATAAAAAAATATCTACCGTTGGAAGCTAAAAGGTCACTCGTCAACGCTTTTGTAGTATCCAAAGTGGACTACTGCAATGGCATTTATGCAGCCCAACCACAGTGTGAATTAAGTCGGTTGCAGTCAGTAATGAATGCAGGCGCGCGGCTTATATTCAACCAAACCAAACACTGTCACATAACTCCGCTTTTAGAGCGACTCCACTGGCTGAGGTTTCCTCAACGCGTCAAATTTAAGCTTGGCCTTATCACATGCAAAGCTCTCTATGATGCAGCTCCTTTCTACATCCAAGAGCTGATTGTCTCAAAAGTCCTGGGCTCAAGGGAGCAAACACTAAGATCAGCAGAGAACGGAGCGGAAACCCTGCTAAATGAACCTAGAAGAAAAATTGCCACTGTTTTCGGAGACCGTGCTTTTGCAGTGGCCGGCCCTGCGACCTGGAATCAACTACCACCAGAAATCCGGAGGTCTAAGACGATTGAGGACCTAAAGAGGAGGATGAAGACATTTTTCTTCGCCCAGTAAAATACTAAGCGCCCTTGGAGTGACATTGAGTCACGAAACGGCGCTGATAAGGAAATCATCATAATCATCATCATCATCATCATCATTTAACGACTAACTTTTAACTTACGTTATATTTTGTACATCTAACGCTTTAACGTTTAACTTTTCTAGTAACGGATTAGCGATTAACGAAGTTAATTGTTTGATTAACGGGGCCCAGCTTTGCTTATAGGTTGATATGAGGCTGACCACCCACACTTTCAATACAAGCTCTGCACACTCACCTACAAGACATTGCATGGAATGGCGCCGCTTTACCTTGTGGACATGGTAGGAAGGAAGGAGATTTCAACTCGCGGACGCACACTTAGGTCCCGAGACGCTAACGCGAGTCTGCTCCAGGTCCCAGGCAGATCCACAAGGACGTTGTTCGGTGACCGAGCTTTTTGTGTCGCAGCTCCGATGGCTTGGAATGCACTCCCAGTGACCCTCAGAGAACAACACGTTGAGGAGCGGTTTAGAAAGCAATTAAAAACATATTTGTTTGGACACTCCTACAAAGCGCCTTTGAAGTGACGTCAGTTACGAAATGGCGCTATAAAAGTGTAGAACTATTATTATTATTACACTGTAAAAAATGGTTCACTTTGCCAATATCACTCCTGTTTCAGGGAAGGTCGGCAAGAGTTGCAGGGCTTTTGTTAATTTGAGATTAGGTTTTTATATTGTAGGACTACATGCGGCATGTTTAAGCGCAAAATTAAACATGTCTGTTTTGTGAAAATGCGTATGTGAATCTCTACTGTTACTTATATTTTGCAACTTAGATTAGATAAGAAGAAAGCTCCTGCTCTCCTGGCTCCTGTCCTCCAGAGGGCTCCGGAAGAGGTGGTTGATGAGGGTATGATAGTTTTGCAAATTCTATAATCTATAATCTAAGTTGCAATGATATATTCATTCAAAGCTCTCAGATGTATGCCCACAAACAAACACGTGTAGTTCGCGCTTACAAATGCTGATTGTGTACTTACAAATAAAATTCAAACCTCAAATGGACATAAGCCCCACACAGGCCCGGATCTAGGGCGGTTCGAGCGGTGCGACCGAACCATCAGGGCCCCCGCTGCCAAAGGTCTTATTCTTATCATTATTCTAAAAAATAAAGCACAGAAAATGTAAAGAAATGCCACTTTCTTGACTTCCACTTTATAACGCTACGTTTCATACGGACAAAGTCTTCAATAATTAGGAAATACAAGCTTCTCACAACAACTATTCAAGGGCCCCAGAAGAACTGAATAGGGCCCCGAGCATTCCAAACAGTAATCAAGTAATAAAAGTTTCTCCTCAAACTAAAAAAAAAAACAAAGCAAGCAAAGGTACCGAAGATGTGCAGTCGTACCCGTCCATGTCAAACAATAGAGCCTTAGGGATTATAGCGCTTTTGTTCCTGCCATAGCGGCAACAGTTCCGAGGACAGGATTATAAATCTTTCTCTACTAAGATAAGAAAGCAAAAACAATACAAATATCAAAACAAAATATTTGGTTGAAAAAAATATAGTGTTTATTTTTTTTTTTTTTTTTTATTTATTTTATTTATTTTTACTTACGGACATAATAGTCCAATTACATAGTTATATGAAAAAGTAATTACAGAAAATGACAAAGAAAATAATAAAATACAAGAATTAATATTTCATAGTAGCATAGACAAAATATAAATACTTATACTTTCCTCAGCAAAACAAAGCTCTACGGAATTCAGATAGGCTCATGCCGCATAAATCTAGATGAGAGGAAGAATTTAAAAGACGACACATTCTGTTAATAGGAGAATAGTATCCTAAATTTGAAGTGTGAAAGTTGAGAGAGAGCAATTCATTTATTCTAAATCTTCGCGTTGGAACATTTAATTTGATACATTGTAAAAGATAAGGTGAGTCGAAAATACTATTAATGATTTTATAAATACATATGAGTTGAGCATGTTGTCGGCGTGTTACTAAAGATGAAATGCCTAGGGTGATCTCTATGTCTTTATAGTCATACTCATCTCTACTTAGACCTAGTTTCCAAGCAACTCGTCTTAGAAAGCGATGCTGTACTGATTCAAGACGGTCAATGTGGGTAGCATAGAATGGAGACCAGATAACACTGGCATACTCAAGGTGTGGGCGAACCAATGAACAGTAAAGGATTTTTAAAGTTTGTACATTATTGAAATCAGAAGTGATTCTAAGGATGAAACCTAGAATCTTAAGTGACTTATTAACAATATTATCAATGTGTTCGCGAAAGGAAAGTTTGATATCCAATGTTAAGCCAAGGTCCTTAATAAGTGTGACCGTTGCCAGGTCAACACCATTTAGTTTGTAGACAAAATTTACAGGTTTTTTTGTTTTATAAAAGGACATAATTTTACATTTATCGATATTCAGCTCCATGCAGTTGGCCTTGCACCAATCATTGAATGAATCAATATCTGATTGAAACAGAGAGCAATCATTGTAAGAGTTAATGGATTTCAGCATTTTGTTGTCATCCGCAAAAAGCCAAAATTGAGTGTCAGAAAAAACATTCAGGTCATTAATAAATATATTGAAAAGAAGAGGAGCAAGATGTGCTCCTTGAGGTACACCAGACGTAACGTCAATTTTATCAGAAATAGAATCATTTATTCTCACTCTTTGTTTTCTTCCAGTTAAGTAAGACTTGAGAAAGGTTAGAAAGGGATCTCTTATACCAATAGCTCTTAGTTTAGCTACAAGGAGTTGATGGTTAACCTTATCGAAGGCCTTAGAGAAGTCAGTGTATAGAACATCAACCTGAGTATTATTCTCAAGGGCCCTGACAATAGTGTCAGTGTAGGAAAGCAAATTAGTAATAGTAGATCTAGAAGATCGGAAGCCATGTTGTTCATCAATCAATAAATTTTTGAAGAGAGGGGAGATTTTTGTAGTTATGATAGACTCAAAGAGTTTTGGTATATGGGATAAATTTGATATAGGTCGGTAGTTCTTTATATCAGACTTGATTCCAGATTTAAAAATAGGTCTTAGGTAAGATATTTTCCAAGAGTCAGGAAAAACACCTGAAGACAGAGAAAGGTTAAATAAATGACACAATGGCTTTGACAAGGTAAACTTGCACTTCTTGAGCAAAAGTTGTGGAAAACCATCGGGACCAGTGCCACTATTATCAGACAGAGCCCCCAATGCATTGAAAACATCCACTAGTGATATATTGCATTCATTTAAGTCAACAGTATGTGTGTAGTTGAATAGCGGGACATTAGATGCAGTGTCTGAATATACTGTAGAAAAGTGTTTAGCAAACAATTCTGCAATGGCAGTAGCATTTGTGGCTTGAGTATCATTATAGGTCATATTAGAGGGAAGACCGTTATCTGCACGTTTTTGTGCAACAAAATGCCAAAAATTTTTTGGGTATAAATTTAAGTTAGTCTCGGTATCTTCAATAAAAGATTTATAGCTACTCCTTGATTCCATTTTAGATAATTGTCTTAGATGAGTAAACTTCTGATAGTAAAGTAATTTTCCTGTATCCTTATACATCTTATGCATTTTTTTCTTTTCCAATATTAAATGTTTCAGCTTCAAACTGAACCAATTAGGAAATTTAGGCTGAGAATAGATACCTCTAGGAACAAATTGGAGAATAGAATGTGACAGGTAATCATTGAAAAGAAGTACAGCTTCATTTATATTGTTAAGTGAATAAAAGGAAGACCAGTTAATTTGAGCAAGAAAATAATTCATGTCGGCATAATTGCCATTTTTAAATTTATAGTGATAGGATACCTTATGCTTTAATAGTTCACTACTGAGAAAACTTGAGATGTCAAAAGAAAGAGGAGGATGAAACTTATCAAGGGGTAGCAAATTGTTCGAAGATCTATTTACCTTAACACTAGAGATATCGGTAAAAATTAAATCCAAGCTATAGCCATGTTCATTGGGTATTGAGTTAACTTGATGCATGTTCATAAATGCATAAAAATTGGCTATAATGGAAGCCTGGGGAGAAATATTTTTATATATTTTAACGCCATGGTTGTCATTGAGCCACAATGTTTTCGGCAAATTAAAATCTCCACAGATAAACATTGAGTCAGCATTTATGGACAATTGTTCAACCATTTCAGTATGCGATTTATATACCTCTATAGAAGAGGAGGGGGGAATGTATATGCATCCAAGTACTAGTTTTTTTGTGCCTACTACTACGGAGAGAAACAGTTGTTCCGAGATTAAATCTGATGTTTTCAGCACAAAACAAGGAAACTTCTTCCTAACACATATCATTACTCCCCCTCCGCGGGTTTTTATAGAGGAAGAAGACCGATCACATCGAAAAATGTTATAGTCGAATAGTCCTAATTCGGCTGATTTTATTTTGTCCGAGAGCCATGTTTCAGTGAGGAAAATATAATCATAATCACTAATGCTGACATTACACCTTAAATCATTCAACTTTGTATTCAAACCCCTGACATTTTGGTAATACGCTGAGGTAAAAGTCACACAATAGCCCCTATCAGGTTTGCTTAGTCTAAAAAATTTATGCGAGATAATTCGCGTTTTTCAGCCGCAATTCGAGCAGGACAGTCTTTTGCGCCAGTTACATGGGTTGCAGTTTTCTTGAAAAAAGTACATGTAGCGCAAGTAGGAGGTTTTTCTTTTTTTGGGCATGCATTGCGGTTGTGACCAGTTTTAGCGCAGTGAGAGCATGTCGGATCCTCCGCCTTGCATCTCGACGCCCTATGGCCATATAATTGGCAGTGCCCACACTTTAGGCTATCAACCCAATCCCTTACTCTATGGAGCTGCCATTCTATCGCTAGCCTAGCTCTTGCAATCAGAGCATGACGTACTGATGGTGGAACATTAAAGATGTGTGTGCAGCTGCCTGATCGGGGACCAGACTTGTGAGAAAATGTTATTGATAACTTTAAGTTTTCCAATGTCAGTTCTGTTTCATCTGAAGTCTGATTATGGATGGCAGCAATCACTTCTTCAGCAGGCATGTCTTGAGGTAGATCATGGATGGCAATACGAGGTTGACGGCCAGGAGCAACAGTAGCCTTTAAGCCTGCTTTGGCAAGAGCTGGAGCATTTGCCAATTTCGATGCCTCTTTTGCAGAACTAGGGTGAACCAGAACTCCACCATTCTTCAGTTCTCGCAAACCCGTGACTCTAATGCCTAGAGTAGAAGGGTTCGTGGCTGATTTTAAAGACTTCATCGTATCGCCCGAAGAAGCCGGACTATCGCTTGAAGAATTCGACTGATGAACAAAAACAGATGGGCGAGCAGGTCCCGGAGTAGACTTGTCTCTGGTTATAGGGGGACCAATAGTTTTCCATGGATTTTGCTGAAGACTGTGTGGAGAGTTATTTTCGACCAGAGACAGAATTAATTTATTTTGCTCGGTGACAACATTCTTTAAATTTATCAATTCTGCACTTAAGGCTTGGACTTGCTCATTCAGCTCCTTAATTAAGCAAATCAGTAGAAGCTCGCGTCATCTTGTTGAATTGTAAATATTCAGTGGTATACACTATTCTTCAAAATTAATTTGAATTTAACTGGCGGGAATTTACATGCTATTACTTCACTTTATTTAGTTTATGTAGATATTATATGAGTCGTATAGAAGCAAAGGCGACAATGTTTTAACAAGAAATTAATTAAATTACAAAGTTCTTATCATGAAACACTTTGACACATCCAATAAAAGTTATTCTCTATTATAAAAGTATATTATGATTTGCAGCAATTGTTTTGGTAGGGTATGGCAGTAATTTAATATGTAATATCAGTCAGTAAAAAGAGACTTTAATCACGGAATTTGAAGTAAAAAACAAAAACAAATACTCCTCAATCATTAACAAAACTCAACCCTACGATACAAGACACTTTTTTTCACACCAGAGTTATAAAAACAACACAAAAGCAATTAAATGTGACAGAACTATAGAACAGTGTACTCTCACTTGTTGTTGGAATATTATGATGTTACAGTTCCCACAAGCATAATAAGACATTGAATTCTATTTAACTAATTAAAAATTAATGGACGTTATTGATCCTGCTGAGCATCCTCAAGGTAGGAACAACAATTGTTGAAAATAATTTTTGCTATTCTTTAAAGAGCTTCGATATTATTTTAATCTAACTGATCTTCCTTTCAAAAATTTATTAATTCACACTAAGTGCATGCACACGCATTTACTTGATATATAGGTTGGTTACCATACTGTAAAAAGGTTCACTTTGCCAATGTCACCTCTGTGTCAGGAATGGTCGGCAAAAGTTGCAGGGTGTATGTTAGTTTGAGGTTTGGATTTTAATTCGTAAGTACTTATTCAGCAATTGTAAGCGTAAACTTGCACATGTTTGTTTGTAGGCATGTGAATATATCTTTGCTATATCGATAGCAATATTCCTGAAGGGTTCCGCAAGTGGCAAGTGGAACCTATTTATATTTACAGTTAAGGGGGCTGGCTTTACGCCAACCACTCCCGTTAAAGTGGGGGTTTCCCAGCTTCCAAGGGAGCTGGTACTCGTTTATTGTGAAGGCTGAGTAAGCCTTGCCGGTATTTTATTTTGGGGTTTGAAATCAACACCGACACGAGAAATCATATCTGACACCCTTGGTGGGGCTCGAAAACCGAGCTCACGGCATGGAATGCAAGCACTCTAACAACTGAGATATCGACCAGACTTACATTATAGATAAATACAAGTTAATAGATTTACATTCTGCTTAACATAAGTACTGCATGGAGTGGCGCCAGAGTACTTGCAGGAGCTTATACTACCGAGGAGTCTGAGCGAGAGGGGGCTCACTCTGCGATCTGCCGACAGTGCTCTTACATCTGTCAGCACTCAACACAGAAAAAGATGTACAGTGTTCGGAGACCGCGCTTTCGCCGTTGCGGGACCGTCCACTTGGAACCAGCTGCCTCCTGAAGTGCGTGCCAAGGAAGGGATCGAGAGCTTCAAGAAGGGAATGAAGACTCATTTCTTCACCGCCGCGTCAAGCCTGAAAGCGCCCTTGCAGTGACAGCAGTCACGAAACGGCGCTATACAAATCATCATCATCATCATCATCATCAGTGATATTTCAATTAATTTGAAATGAAAAAAGTTATTCCATTTCAGTATATTTTTTAACAAAATGAAAATACTTTTACGTTCTTTGATGTTATGAGGCTGACCAACAAAAATGTGAGAAGTGGTTCACTTTGGCAATGTCATTCTTGTTTCGGGGAAGGTCGGCAAAAGTTTCCGGGGCTATATTCATTGAAGGTTTTGGTTTTTATTTTGTGTGTGCATATGCAGCATGTGTAAAAGCGAACTTACGCGTGTCTGCTGATGGGCATGAATTTTACATGAATTTTTATGTAAATCTTAATTTATCAAATCCAACGTATAAATTATTAAACCCTGGAATGCTAACCTAATTGCGATTTTCTAAGACTTCTTTCTTTATCCACAGCTTCTTTTTTCGATCCCCTTGAAGAAATATTTCGGTTATTTATATTATTGTTCTAAAACCTTATTTGTAAAAAGCAAAACGTAAAAACTTTAACTAGTAGCTCCTTTATCGTAAAAAGGTACGCAAGTACTTGATTATCTAGTCGTGTTTTTTTATATTGTCGCGTAAAATGTATCCATAGCTCAATTTGTGGAATGCTCAATCAATTCCCACGAAGAGTATCAGAAATCATTTTCCGTTTCAATTTTTATTTCAAACCCAACTAAAATAAGTAAGATAAGTAAGACCTGTATACCAAATATTCAAACTAGACAAAGATATCTCTACCACCCTGTAGTTGCATCGACCACGCATTATCATAATTGCTCCATAAATCGAATCCAACGCTTGGGCAATACCTATCTAAGTGTCGGTCAACATTGCAATAATATTAATATATACAAGTTGGCACTTAATAAATATTTTATTAAATATTTTATTAATGATATTTGATGGTTTTTGCAGTTTTAATTTTAATATGTTTTTGCTTTGTTTCTAACCTTCTGTTTCTATAAATACAGGTTTATTTTTTCTTTTCTTTTCTTGGTTATTTTTTTTTGTTTTTTACTGCAATGTTTCATATATATACATTTTTTTGTATTTTATTGTTTTTTATTGTTTTTCATATTTTTTTTTCTTGTATTTTATTGTTTTATTTTATTTTTTCGCAGTTTTGTATAAACTCACTTAACATGTACTTTTTGTAAAAGGCTTATGCCGTAAATAAATAAATAAATAAATAAATAAAATTAAATAGGCTCCACTCGCCACATGCAATCCTTTCGCTGACCATATTATGGTAAGATACTGATGCTGCAAAATATAAGTGCAGCTTTTATAAACATTAATTAAATGAAAATATCAGATTTTTGTTTTTGAAATGACACCTTGAATTGACGGATGCGATGATTATCTTACGTAAGTGCTCGTACATCACAAAAAAAGGTAAACGTTTCAGGGTTCAGTGAATACCATGGGAGATTTTTATTTTAAAATATATTCCTTTCATTGTACTAGTAATTTCATAAGAAAAATGAAACAAAGGCGTTAGGGGAAGGTGCGGCCGGCGCGGCGAGGCGGCGGCTTTGAACAGTATTTACTTTTGTTTTCAAACTATCTCTTTTGATATATTGCGTCAACAATACATTTGGCTTTGCAAATAAAATAATTGGAAAAATGCATTACCTTTACCCAAAAACAAGTTTATGTGTGGAAGCAAATAGAGGTATTCTTTATTATTATTGATATTATCTCTTACAAGAAGATTTTTTATAGAAAACGCTACTAACGCCACTAAGCTACACATAAAGAGAAACTTCTTGCTGCATTCCCCCCAAAGATTTCTGATACTTTTGGTGTATAGACCACCCATATTTTAATAAACGGTTCCCTTTGCCAATGTCTCTCCTGTTTCAGGAAAGGTAGGCAAGAGTTGCAGGCTTTATGTTCCTTCGATATTGAGTTTGTATGCTGTGAGTCTACATGCGGAACATGTATGCGCAAATTAATGTAGGTACTTATTATGAATCTAGAATGTACGAGACTTAACTTAATAAATTAGTTATGGCACTCGTAATATATCTTTGCAACTATGACTATAGATTATAGAGGTCAGTTTCACACAAACTTATGTGTCAAATAAGCTTTATCTATTATGTGTGAATCACACCTCAAAAGACCTCTGCAAATTCGGAGTGAAAATTGCTAAGATTTTTTTCAAAGCATTTTTTTTTACCTAATTAGTGCCGTTTTTGATTCTGATCTAAATCTAAATCAAAGATGAAAATCAATTGAGATTCATATTAAATACATTCTCGCAAGCAGAGACGTGTAATAACAATAAGTGTTTTTAGGCTTTCATGGCCGGCTTCAGATGATGATGATGATGATGTCTCCATCCTTCCGGGCTTGTAGACCATGTTCAATAATTGTAGGCTGCTTTATTCTTTTTTCTTTTTGTTTCAAACTCTGCCTTTCCCGCCAAAATTTACAAGCCCCGCCCACTCCACAGATGACACATAAATACCGCATGCTCTAATCAAAGCGATCAGTCGAAGCACAAGCTCTGAAGAAGTCAGTCGTACGTCACTGACGAAACGTAGCAGCCTTACAAAAAGAAAAAAAAATAAAGCAGCCTACAATTATTGAACATTGTCTACAAGTCCGGAAGGATGGAGACATCATCATCAGAGACGTATAAGTTTGCGCTTACACATGCCGCATGTGGACCTACAATATAAAACCCAATCTCAAATGAACATAAGCCCTGCAACTCTTGCCGACCTTCCCTGAAACAATGGTGACATTGGCAAAGTGAACCATCTTTTTACAGTATGGGTGGTCAGCCCCATACCTACCTAAAAGTCAAGAATACAATCAAGGGATTCAACCATTCAATTAGCATGTTCGTAAATTGTATATTTTGCGTTCTGAAAAAAATAAGCGTGAGGGGAGGGGATTTTGTGATAAGAAGGGAGGGGAGAGGGGGGAGGGGGGGGGGGTTATAGGGGGCCCCGACATTTTTTTCCGCACCAGGGCCCCCAGAGGGGTTAATCCGGGCCTGGCCCCACAACTTTTGCCGACCTTCCCTGAAACAGGGGTGACACTGGCAAAGTGAACCATTTTTTACAGTATGGGTGGTCAGCCTCATAAAAATTGATTAACCAATATTCTTTGAGCCTCTTTTTTATATTCCTAGGTACTTTATGGTCAGTTCCCCAAAAAAAAGTATGTTCAAATATTGTCAAACAGTCTTTAGGGACCCTTTAGAGCCCGTTTCCACTTTCCGGGTGTCGGATCCGTATACTAATCGGAGGTTCCAGTGGCAGAACATTATGTATGGAGCTATTCACACTTGTCGGAAACCAATTTTGTCCAAAAATGTTCTGCCACTGGAACCTCCGATTAATATACGGTCCGACACCCGACAAGTGGGAACGGGCTCTAAAGCTTGATCCAGGCCTAATTGTTGCTCTGCTCTTAATTGTATGTGCGGGTCAGGGTATGAAGCAAGTATAGGCATGCAGAGCATAAAAACTCTCTGAAGCTAAATCTAAATCTAAGTTGCAAAGATATATATCATTTGAGATTCATATTAAACGCATTCCCACAAGCAGACACGTATAAGTTCCCGCTAACATATGCCGTATGTAAATCTTACAATATAAAAACCCAATCTGAAATGAACATAAGCCCTGCAACTCTTGCTGACCTTCCCTGAAACAAGGGTGACATTGGCAAAGTGAACTGTCTTTTTACAGTATGGGTGGGCCTCATACCAACCTATAAGTCAAGGAATACAAGCAATTAATTACATCCAGTTATAAAGAACATATCTAATCTAATCTAATCTAATCTAAGCTGCAAAGATATATATCATTTAAGATTTATAATTAAATGCATTCCCACAAGCAGATATGTATAATTTCGCGCTAACACAAGCCGCATGTGGGCCTGCAGTATAAAAACCCAATCTCAAATAAACATAAGCCTTGCAACTCTTGCCGTCCTTCCCTGAAACAGGGGTGACATTGGCAAAGTGAACCAATTTTTTACAGTATGGGTGGTCAGCCGCATAACAACCTATAAGTCAAGGAGCATACATGACAAATTACACTTTTTAAAATCAACAAACAACAATATATACATGGACATAAAAAACTAAATCATAAAACCAATTTCACTTCAACAAACCCCAGCCGCCAACATCACAGATCAACCGCCATTTCTTTCTATCCTTACATACTTCTTTCATTTCCTCCAGAGTCATAACCTTCTTCATACAAGCTCTTCTTTTATTATGACTCTGGATATTCCATTCATTCGCAATTTCGGATATTTGGTCCATCCATACCTTTCTCGGTCTTCCTCTACCACGACATCCATCTATTCTACCAACATATACTTTCTTCGTCAGTCTTTCCTCATTCATTCTCTCCATATGCCCAAACCATCTTAACAAACTTCTTTTAATCTTCACTTTCACACTTTCTCTTGCACCACATTCTTCTCTTACAAAATCATTCCTCACCCTGTCACTCCGTTTTTTCCCAATCATACTTCTTAGAAAGTCCATTTCAACAGTATGGACTTTACTAATTTCACTTTCATTCACCGTCCAGGCCTCGCTTCCATACATCAAGGTGGGTAAAAGTATGCCACTGCGTACCGCCAATCGAGCATTTTTAGATATGTTTTGATTTTTGGCGATACAAGCTGTGGCACCCAGTACACACCTGCCCTTCATTACTCTTCTTTCAAATTCACCGGTCATTCTTCCATCTTTTTCAAACTTACTTCCCAGGTATACAAACTCATTTACGACATCAACATTCATTCCATTAATTTTAAATTCATAATTCATACTTTCATCATCTCTTTCAAAAATCAATACTTTCGTCTTACTTGCATTCAACTTCAGATGGTTACCTAACAAAGCTTCATTCAATCTAGAGATATCAACATATCCAGTTATAAAATACAATTAATGAGGGGAAAACTGAATACTTGCCTGTGGCGCGGCGGGATATTCAAGAAGATTTGAATGTAGATAATTACAAGTTTAAGAACTGCAATTCATTCAAGTACTTGGGTACCCTTATAAATGACAAAAATATCCTATCCTCAGAATTACATGCTCGAATTCACTCTGGCAATAATGCTTTTTTTGGCCTTAGAGGGCTATTGTGCTCAAAATGGCTATCCCGCTCCAAAAAATTCAAGATTTACACTTCTATTGTTCGGCCAGTTGTGTTGTACGGATGTGAAGCCTGGAGTCTGACTCAAAAACAAGAAAAAATCTCTCCAGGTCTTTGAGAACAAAATGCTTCGTCGCATTCTCGGACCTGTATTTGAAGATGACAGGTGGCGTATCCGGACCAACGCGGAGCTGATGTCCGTGTTTCAAGATGCTAACATAGTGTCGGTAATGAAATCAAGAAGACTCCAGTGGGCCGGACATGTAGCACGTGCAGAGGACTCCAGGATCATCAGAACAGTCTTGTATGGTGCCCCCTCAGGTGTTAGACCACTCGGACGTCCCAAAATGCGGTGGGCAGACAACGTTGAAGCCGACGCCGAAGTTCTGGGAGTGAGGGGACCATGGAGGGAAGCAGCACAAGACAGAGAGTCCTGGAGGATTGTGGTGCGGGAGGCCCTGAGCCTTCAAGGCTTATGAGCCGAAGAAAGTAAAAGTAAAGTAGTTATAAAAAACAAACACTAAAAAATCTATAAAAATGAAAATTGAGTCTTTGTCTTAGCCGCCTACATTACAAATCAGCCGCCATTTTTTGCAGTCCTTGCGTACTTCTTTCATTTCATTCAGAGTCTTAATCTTTTTCAACCTTTTAATAATATATCTTCTAATAATGAAGCCCTCATAATAATGTACTTTCATACAATGTAATCAGAAAAACGGAAAAGGGGTGATCACAGATAGACTAAGAGCTAGACGTACGAAACCTTACCTCATCGACTACCAGGCAGAGACATGGTCAGGCTGGTAGTTTGCATCGAGTACATCATTTTTTCACTGGTCTGCCTTTTCCTATCCTGGAGCGTTTTGGATGCGGCCTCTTCAAAGAGGCCCAAAAAATGGTGCAAACTACCTCATCGACTACCAGGCAGAAACATGTTTGGGGAGGTGTCCGGCATCGAGTACATGCCTTTTCTGCAGATTTTGGTGATCCTACCCTGGAGCGTTCTGGAGGCGGCCTCTTCAAAGAGGCCCAAAAAATGGTGCAAACTACCTCATCGACTACCAGGCAGAGACTAGTAAGAGACGATGACCTACATTATTTACCGGCTTTTTGCATTAAAAAAAATACTCCAAACCTGGAGCATTTTGAATGCGGTCATTTTTTTAACAAATATATAAATCGATCTTTTGATATAAGTTGTATGAGTCATGAGAATAAAGAAAAAAATATATATGTTACATTCGTTACAAATAACAATAAAATTAACATACCAAAAATTTGTATTTCCAACCCTTCTGGTTCAGGAGAAAAAAGGATACAACGGTATTTTTTACATTATATTTTATTACTCAAAAACAAAGTACAATAATTGAAATTTTTGTAAATCAAAAATAAGAACGTTAATTTTAAAACAATAATAGTCTCTTACACATTCTTTCTATCTGCTATAATTTCACGGGAAATGAATTTTAAAGTCAAATATTTTCCAAAAAACTTTACGTCGAGTCCCGTTTTTGGTCAAAATCTAGCTTAAACGCCTCAGTACTTTATTTTAACAGAATATAAAAAATAATATCGTATAGAAGATTAAACATATATTAAAACTTCATGGATACTTACTTACTTATAATAAAGGGTTGTAAATTATCTGTCCTGTTATAGTTAAAATGTTGAAAATAAGTATATACCTCGTAGCACGAGGGATACGCGTGATATCATCGATGTATATATGCATGGATGGGCGACGAAAGCAATCTTTTGAGACGTAAGAATTCCCAACGCGCGTATCAGAAATTAAATGTACAGTGGACTGCACATGACTTTACAGCATAAAATAAAGTTGTTTTGAGGTGATATTTAATTTTCACAACAAAATGTTTAATTTGTATTATTAATGAAGGCAATCTCCTTAAGTAATTTTAATTTTGCGGTATGATCATTTTCCTTGACTTATAGATTTGTATGAGGCTGACCCCCCATACTGTAAAAGATGGTTCACTTTGACAATGTCAACCCTATTTCAGGGAAAGTAGGCAAGAGTAGCAGGGCTTATGTTCACTTGAGATTGGGTTTTTATATTGTAGGTTCATATGCGGCATGTGTAAGCGCGAACTTATACCTGTCTGCTTATGGGAATACGTTTAATATAAATCTCAAATGATATATATCTTTGCAGCTTAGATTTAGATTACTGGTCACTTTTGTATCAAAAATAACACTTCAAAGCCTAGTATTTTAAATTAACCTTTTATAATCATTTTTGTATTTTTCTTCTACGTACTTTTTCATTGCTGTATTTTTTATATGGCTGGTCATGTATTGCACCCTCCACATGACTAAGCTGCAATTAACATTTTATTATTATTATTGCTATCAAGAAAATTACAATAAATTGTTGTATGGAAATTTTTCGCTTTATACGGTGGCTATATTTTACTTTTCGAAAACAATAGTGATAAATAAATGTAGGTCCATATAATGGCTTTCAAATTGGCTGGAAATAATTTTTGATTAACCCTTCCGCTGCCGAGAAATTTAAAAAATTGTTACTTTATAGCAGTCCGAAGGAGCTATAAAGTGATGTATTCGTCCGATTTTTTTTGAAGGTTTCAACGGAAATGAGTTGTCCTGCACCAGGACATGCAAAAAAACCTAATTTTTAGAACCTGTCCGTCTGTCCGTCCGTCCGTCCGTCCGTATGTATGTATGTCCGTATGCCCTAGCCGAAACTACTTATCGCAGAGACACCAACTTTTGAATTAAGAGAATTGATAACCACAAATTTTGATGAGCCAACTAGAATGGCACCAACCTGAAAATTCAAGATAGCTGCCATACAAAAAAAACATAAAATTGCACTTTTCTACAAAACGGCTCTAACGATTTACTTTAAAACTTCAGTGTGAATTGAAAAGCTTTTATATATACCTACATATATAATTCATTACTTTTTTTTAAAAAATATTATAAAGTATGGCCACCATACAAAGTGACAAATTTCCATAAAAAAATAATTGTAATATTTTTGGTAGAAAACGTCTAATACCCATAAATTAACCTACAGAACGATTTGCCCAAACAAGTGCTATGTAAAAACAATAACAATTGCCTCATAAAACTCATTGTTTTGGAGGTTGCGATACAAGAGAAAACAATAATTTGAAATTTCTCGGCAGAAAACGAGCTTACTAAAAAATAATGTGTCCAAATAAGAATCTCTTATAATATATACCTACATATATTAATCTTTACTTTTTTTTTAAAAATATTATAAGGTGTAGCCACCATACAAAGTGACAAATTTGCATACAAAAAAGAATTCTAATATTCTTGGTACTAAAACGCCTAATATAAAATACTAGGCTACGAGTCATAAAATTTAGTAAGTACCCATAATAATCAATCATAACTTTCCAAAATATTAATGAAAAGTATACCCACCAAACAAATTGTTAGTTTTGATACAAACGGGATATACATATATACTTGGTTGATTTTTTTCCGAAGCGCCGCTTTCACTCAACTTTAGTCACGACCTTTCAAACAGGTGCGTCTTCAGCTTCCTCCTGAAGCTTGCCCTGTTCCGTTCTTTCCTCACCTCAACCGGCAATTCGTTCCATACGATTGGGCCCGAACCCAAAAGGCACGATCACCAAAGTTAGTTGAAGTTGCCCTGAGAGGCAAGCTCAGCCTTGCGGAGCCTACATTAGCTGACTTTAGAGTCCTGGAGCTAGTGGCTTGCTCCCTTGAAACCTTAAACTTTATTTTAAGAAATATTAATTTTATAATTGAATGAATGTTGTGCTCTTTATACACTACGGGAGCACTATCATCCGCTGCCAACTCGCGTAATTTCTAAACTACATCTTGCAACACTAATAATAATACAAGAACACCTAACATAAGAATATCCCCGCACTCTCTGAATCCACGAGATAATTACGAATCCGTTCATCTCCACACACTCGCATTCATTCATTTTTTTTGCCATCCAGGTAAATAAATGAAATACTGACGTCTGTTTTTAGAGATGAAGTATTTTTATATCTAACACTTATTATTGGTGTTGGATATAAAACCTGATTACTATCCTAAATACTGATTCATGTATGTTGGTATATATAAGAGATTCGCAATTGGACAACATTATTTTTTAGTTGACTCGTTCTCTGCCAAGAAATTTAATTATTGATAATAATAATACACATTTGTACAGCGCCTTTTCGTGACTAAGTCACTGCAAAGGCGCTTTGTAATTGTCTTTGAAAAAAATAAGTTTTGAGCCCTTTTCGAAAAGCTGCCTCAGTCTTCAGCTCCTTGAGGGTCACAGGAAGAGAATTCCAAGCCGTCGGAGCAGCAACGCTAAAGGCTCGGTCACCAAACACCGTCCTTGTGGCTCTGCGCGGCAGCTGGAGCAGACTTTTATTTGAGTCCCTGGATCTGAGTGTCTGTCCTCGGGTAGTAACATCAATTTTGGTGACCAGTTCAGACAGGTAGTGAGATGCTGCTCCATTTAGTATTCTAAAGGTGAGTACACACAGCTTGTACTGTATCTTCTGGGAAATTGGAAGCCAGTGAAGCTCAAACAGAAGGGGCGTTATGTGGCAAAATTTGGACTGACCAAAAGCCTCGCTGCTGCATTCTGGACCGACTGCAGTCTCTTCAGTTGCTTCTTTGGCTGGGAAGCGAATATTGAGTTACAGTAATCAAGTTTACTGATAACAAAAGAGTTCACCATGGCCTTGATGGCATGTGTGGGGAGACATCTTCTGATGAAGTACAGCTGCCGTAGCCTAAAAAAACCTGTTCAAACAGTCTTGCTGACGTGTTCTTCCATACTCAGACAGCGGTCTATTTCTATACCAAGAAGTTTTACGCTTGTTGAAGGAAAGATGTCATTCCCAAGAATTCTTATGGGTGTTTGGCTGATTGAATGAATCCTTCTTGCTGTAGCGATTCTGAGTACTTTGATTTTGTCAGGATTCAACACCAATCAATTAATTATTTGCCATCCAACAAGAAATGTCGTTTATACAGCCGACCAACCTTGTTTCAGTGTCTTTTGCTTGTTCAGGTGTGTAACTGGTATAAATTTGACAGTCGTCAGCATAGCTATGGAGTTTTAGATTCCAGCCTTCAACTATATATTCCAGTTCCTTCGTATATAAGATGAACAATAGTGGTCCTAGAACGGATCCCTGTGGCACACCTGTGGTGAGATTAATAAAGATGGACATTCCGTTTTGGAGTTGGACAGCCTGACTTCAATTCTTCAGGTAGTCGGTGAGCCACAGTAAAGCCTTTCCGGATATACCGTATAATCTCTCCAATCTTATTGTAAGGATATCATGATCGACAGTTTCGAAAAAGCGCTCATATCCAACATTGTGAGAATGGCATGTTTTCCTTCTTCAATTTGAGTAGTGAGATCAGATAAAATAAGATCAATGCCCGTTTCAGTTGAATGAGAGTGTCTAAAAGCCAATTGTTTCTTCTCTCAAAAAAGTCCCTCAGATTGTAGATAACTAGTTAGTCTTATTGCCACAATTCTTTCGATTATTTTAGATATAAACGACAAGTTCGAGATGGGTCGGAAATTTGAAAGGTCTTCTGGGTCCAACTGAGGCTTTTTGAGAATGGGAGTAATGCAAGCTTTTCTCTTGTATCGCAATCCCCAAAACAATGAGTTTTATGAGGCAATTGTTATTGTTTTTAGAAAGCACTTGTTTGGGCAAATCGTTCTATGGGTTTATTTATGGGTATTAGACGTTTTCTACCAAAAATATTACAATTATTTTTTTATGGAAATTTGTCACTTTGTATGGTGGCCATACTTTATAATATTTTTTTAAAAAAAGTAATGAATTATATATGTAGGTATATATATGAGCTTTTCAATTGTGGAACAATATTTTTTAGTCAGCCCTTTCTCTGCCAAGAAATTTTAAATTGTTTTTTTCTCTTGTATGGCAACCCCCAAAACAAAGAAAATTATGAGGCAATGATAATTGTTCTTACATAGCACTATTATAATGACGATTGTGCAAAAAAAATAGAGAAAATCGTAGTAGCCGTTTTTGAGCAAATCTCATATGAAACTTTCAGCTGTCCGGAATCCATCTTGAATTTTCTAAACTTTGAAAAATGTTTCACTATGAATTATAGTGATAAGAGAGTTCTTTCTATTAAAGTTAAGAAATATAAAAGTTTTTTGCGTTCTGATGGGTTCTTGTAGCCTTTTAATTTCAATTTTTGATATCATGTTAACGTCACTTTATGTTATTATATTCAAAAAACATATTTACTTTTATATATTATTTTATGTAATGTATAATACTCGTATTGTAAAGAATTATTCTTTTGTCAACGCTTTCACTTCTGAGAAAATCACAATTGTTTATTTTTTTCATATGGCAACCCATAGACGAAGATTGGCAAGAGTGCTGCTATAGCTATTTTTCTTAGTTAAAAATTTAAGCAACGATCACACTGAAGTTTTAAAGTAAATCGTTAGAGCCGTTTTGTAGAAAAGTGCAATTTTATGTTTTTTTTGTATGGCAGCTATCTTGAATTTTCAGGTTGGTGCCATGCCAGTCGGCTCATCAAAATTTGTGGTTATCAATTCTCTTAATTCAAAAGTTGGTGTCTCTGCGATAAGTAGTTTCGGCTAGGGCATACGGACATACATACATACGGACGGACGGACGGACGGACGGACAGGTTCGAAAAATTAGGTTTTTTTGCATGTCCTGGTGCAGGACAACTCCTTTCCGTTGAAACCTTAAAAAAATCGGACGAATACAACACTTTATAGCTCCTTCGGACTGCTATAAAGTAACAATATTTTAAAATTTCTCGGCAGCGGAAGGGTTAATCAAAAATTATTTCCAGCCAATTTGAAAGCCATTATATGAACCTACATTTATTTATCACTATTGTTTTCGAAAAGTATAATATAGCCACCGTATAAAGCGAAAAATTTCCATACAACAATTTATTGTAATTTTCTTGATAGCAATAATAATAATAAAATGTTAATTGCAGCTTAGTCATGTGGAGGGTGCAATACATGACCAGCCATATAAAAAATACAGCAATGAAAAAGTACGTAGAAGAAAAATACAAAAATGATTATAAAAGGTTAATTTAAAATACTAGGCTTTGAAGTGTTATTTTTGATACAAAAGTGACCAGTAATCTAAATCTAAGCTGCAAAGATATATATCATTTGAGATTTATATTAAACGTATTCCCATAAGCAGACAGGTATAAGTTCGCGCTTACACATGCCGCATATGAACCTACAATATAAAAACCCAATCTCAAGTGAACATAAGCCCTGCTACTCTTGCCTACTTTCCCTGAAATAGGGTTGACATTGTCAAAGTGAACCATCTTTTACAGTATGGGGGGTCAGCCTCATACAAATCTATAAGTCAAGGAAAATGATCATACCGCAAAATTAAAATTACTTAAGGAGATTGCCTTCATTAATAATACAAATTAAACATTTTGTTGTGAAAATTAAATATCACCTCAAAACAACTTTATTTTATGCTGTAAAGTCATGTGCAGTCCACTGTACATTTAATTTCTGATACGCGCGTTGGGAATTCTTACGTCTCAAAAGATTGCTTTCGTCGCCCATCCATGCATATATACATCGATGATATCACGCGTATCCCTCGTGCTACGAGGTACATACTTATTTTCAACATTCTAACTATAACAGGACAGATAATTTACAACCCTTTATTATAAGTAAGTAAGTATCCATGAAGTTTTAATATATGTTTAATCTTCTATACGATATTATTTTTTATATTCTGTTAAAATAAAGTACTGAGGCGTTTAAGCTAGATTTTGACCAAAAACGGGACTCGACGTAAAGTTTTTTGGAAAATATTTGACTTTAAAATTCATTTCCCGTGAAATTATAGCAGATAGAAAGAATGTGTAAGAGACTATTATTGTTTTAAAATTAACGTTCTTATTTTTGATTTACAAAAATTTCAATTATTGTACTTTGTTTTTGAGTAATAAAATATAATGTAAAAAATACCGTTGTATCCTTTTTTCTCCTGAACCAGAAGGGTTGGAAATACAAATTTTTGGTATGTTAATTTTATTGTTATTTGTAACGAATGTAACATATATATTTTTTTCTTTATTCTCATGACTCATACAACTTATATCAAAAGATCGATTTATATATTTGTTAAAAAAATGACCGCATTCAAAATGCTCCAGGTTTGGAGTATTTTTTTAATGCAAAAAGCAGGTAAATAATGTAGGTCATCATCTCTTACTAGTTTCTGCCTGGTAGTCGATGAGGTAGTTTGCACCATTTTTTGGGCCTCTTTGAAGAGGCCGCCTCCAGAACGCTCCAGGGTAGGATCACCAAAATCTGCAGAAAAGGCATGTACTCGATGCCGGACACCTCCCCAAACATGTTTCTGCCTGGTAGTCGATGAGGTAGTTTGCACCATTTTTTGGGCCTCTTTGAAGAGGCCGCATCCAAAACGCTCCAGGATAGGAAAAGGCAGACCAGTGAAAAAATTATGTACTCGATGCAAACTACCAGCCTGACCATGTCTCTGCCTGGTAGTCGATGAGGTAAGGTTTCGTACGTCTAGCTCTTAGTGATGAACGATAGATGAACGCAAGTAAATTGAAAAAATGTGCTTGAACTCGCAGGCAGTGGTGAACTACAAGCAGGAATATACTATGGATGGGAAGAGCGGCATAGGGAAATTTTGTGTCTAGCGCTCACAGCACTGCACCTGCATCGGGTGTGTTGGCTCCGGTGTGAAGATAGCCTGACAGGTGCCAATTTGACAGCAGAGTGCTGTTAAATACAACGCATTTCCCAGAAATGTATGGAAAGATAAATTAATGAGCAAATAGATAATTTTATTTTCTTCTAGAAGAGGGAAATAAACGACTTAGGGGCTGTCCCATTGACATATATTACGTCATTCGCATTTAGGGGGGGGGTCTGGTCTGCGGATGATGGTAAATGATGAACGAGTACCAGAAGTGACGTCGTTCTTGTAAATACCAATTTTTACAAAACATACGAAATAGTATGCAAGTAATATAACATTATTAATTATAAAGCTCATCCATTATTACAGCAAGAGGGGGGGGGGGGGGTCATTAGATAATGACTTTATGATTATTGTAGGGGGGGGGGGGTCGAAAATTGGCCAAAATCGATGACGTTATTTATGGACGGCCCCTTAAGTAGTGCTTTCACTTTCATACCAGTGTGGTGCAGTCTGTCTTCATATACATACAATGTAGCGCCACTGCGTTTCCCCCAGTCAACTACAACAGAACGCCACTGGTCACTGCCCGGCGAAAACAATAGACGGCCCGGAACAAAGGGATCTACGGCGATCTCTCATTGGCCGACACTAGCTAGGAGCCGACAGTGGACTTATTAACTGTAGTATAAAGATAGGCCGCTGTCGGCTGGGAGGGCAGTACAATCTCAACACTCGACGAATACACACGCTCGCCCGCCAACACTTCGCCTGACGACCGAACACTGCCAGCACCCCCTCCGCCACTCTTCAACCGCAAGAAACTCGGGGAACTGCATTGCTGCCTACAATACCTGGCCACCACGGCTAACTGCTCTCAGGATCGAGAAACCTCTCCAAACCCATCCTTTCCTTCCGAGCTCAACAGACGCAAGTTTCAATCCTATAGTGGACCTTTTCAGGACCACTCTTTCTCTCAAAAGTTTTAAGCCTTGCGTCTAGCAGCTCACTCTTCTTTCCGCTAACCTTCACCCTCCTCCAAACTCTTCCGCACTCTCGGACATCCTCCGTGAGACCATGGGAACTATTTGGAAACCGGAGATCGACACGCCGCGACAGTCTCTGGAAACAAGACTGCCGAACGCCCTTCAAGAAATCACAACAATATTGTAAAAAAGCTGTACACAGAATTTTTCCAATAAACGAAGTTTCCACACCAGAATATATATTATAAACATACGATTTGTGATTATTTATGCAAAAATTAAAACATATAAGTAGCTGTAGGCACACAATACTTTTTTAATTAAATTTATTTTTATTATGCGTTTGGATGGCTTGACTCTGGCCAACATGTGTACCGCCGTATTCTTCAGTTCTTCGGACACGTTGTCCGTGGCAATGAGGATAGCCTGGAACGATTGGTTGTGATCGGTAACTTGGAGGGGAAGAGAGGAAGAGGTAGATCCCCCACACGATGGACCGATCAAGTGAAGACAGCAGCAGGCACCTCGGTGGTTGGAGCGTTGCGGGCAGCGCAGTCGAGGGAGAGCTGGAGAAAATTGGTTGCTTCCACAAGGGTCACAACCCTCAGTAATGAGGAATAGGATTAAGAAGAAGATGGATACAATAAAAGTATTGCTACAGTTTTAGTTTTAGCAAAAACTACAGAAATTACTGTAAGTATTGAAAACTTATTTTTTTACATTGACATGTATTTCAAGTGGTTTTTAAACGTTGTATGAGTGCGTTTAACGTTTTCATTGTGATTTATTTTTTATTTTATGGGGAAATTTAAAATTTGGGGTCTGTGTTTTCAGGCACTCTTTACTCGTGCCGTCCAGATTGTAGTTCGAAATTTTTTACGTTTCTAGTCTCTGTGATTTCTACGTACTCTTGTTTCCCTGTAGTTGGCTGGAAGGGGCAATTTGGTTTGTGCCAGTGGGCCTGGGCCACAATGGACGTTGTTGTGAAGCTCGAGGAGGAGCTGGTCTCGGAGTTTATGGATGCACAGCTAGAGAACTCGGATGAACAAATAGACATTGAAGAGAGCGATGTGAAGCAAGAGAGACTGGATCATGAGAAGGAGTGGGACGTCGAGGTGCTGTATAACATAAAGAGTGAGGAGTCTGCCCCTCCACCTTATGGCTTGCAGAAGGAATATGGTGAACTTTCGGACAGAATCAACACTGCGGGGTATTCAGGTAGGCACTCAGCTGTATCTGTTTGTAGAAATTTCCACGACAAATCGGTCACAGACAACCCGTCCACAGACAGCTTGGCCATCGACATATCAATCACGCTACTCTTCATTCTTTGACATTTCGGTCTTATACTATTTTGTTACGAGCGTATGATAGTATTAGTGCATACGTGATTCTAATCACGCTGGTGGAACAACGCTCTGGTATCATCCACATGCTCAAGAAATCAAGAACAGTCGAGAAACGTCTGTATGAACGTATATAAATGTAAGCCGAAATCGTGTGCAGGCCAGAGTGTCGATTAAAACATTGAGCCGTGAAGCCAAAAGCAAGAGCTAGAAATCAGTGATTGTCAATTTTATTGTTGTAAGTAAATTGTGAACCAAACCGTGTGAAATAAATTCTGTGAAAATAAATAAGTGCAGTTTGATTAAAAGAGAACCCAGTAAAATCACAGCAATATGATCCATAGACAGCTCCATCACAGAAACTTGCAACTAATTAATACTGTAGTAATTAGAAATGATTTTCGGAGAGTAAGTTTTCTGGGATGCTGCGCTGTCTGTGGTCTGGTACCTACTGTATGTGACTGAAAAGTTCTGTGGGCAAACTGTTGTGTGACCAGTTTGTCCATGGATGAGCTGTCTGGGACGAGTTATCTTTGACTGATTAGTCGTGACATGGACGCCTTGTATGGCCCTAGCTCGCTATAAAGTTTATACAGATCACAGTCTCTATATTTTATGAAGCTGCTTGTTACCACACGTCTGACGGATCTTTGATGAAAAATATGCTCAAAGGAAAAACCATTGAAATCAAAAGATAAGACAATATAGATTTATTTCAATAAATATGAAATTTCACACATAAAACCTAATAACTACACAGAAAAATATTAGAAAAGATTCCTTGACCGATAGGTTGGTATGAGGCTGACCATCCATACTGTAAAAAATGGTTCACTTGCCAATGTCACCCCTGTTTCAGGGAAGGTCGGCAAGAGTTGCAGGGCTTATGTTCATTTGAGATTGGGTTTTTATATTGTAGGTCCACATGCGGCATGTGTGAGCGCGAAATTATGTGTGTCTGCTTGTGGGAATGCATTTAATATGAACCTCAAATGATACATATCTTTGCAACTTAGATTTAGATGTGAGTGTGCAATTGAAATTTTTCTTTAAATACAAATTAGCGTGAAACCATCCCATTCTTGGGGCCTCCCCTGACACAATTTCTGATGAGTAAGTTGCTTAAAAAAATGCTGCATGCTTACAATTAAAATCTAAACCTCAAATGAACATACACCCTGTAACTTTTGCCGACCTTCCATGAAGCAGGGCTGACATTGGTAAAGTAAACCATTTTTACAGTGTGTTTGATCAGCCTCATACCAATCAGGTGCAAATGCAATTCCTTAAAACTACATTTTATAGTAAACACAAGTTTATTCTTTGTCTATAATTTACTAATATATGTATAATTTATTTGCTTCCAGCAGTTGGTATTGGGGCCCAGAGTCCTGAGGCCATGCAGGCTTCTGGTGTATGTGATGCTGAGCCTCATGTTGACCGCATGCTGGTCTGCCACAAGCCGGAGGCTGCGTCTGATCACAATCCTGGATTAGTCCAACTCAGAGGCGGCACTGACGAGTGCCACTACAAGCCTAGTACATCACAGCAAGTGAACGAAATGAAACTGATTCACTCTGAAGTAAAATTACTTACATGTGATGAATGTAACTTTAAAACAAAATGTGTAAATACCTTCGAAAAACACAAAACAACACATGCTAGAGGTAAACCACTTGTCTGTGACCATTGTGACTATAAAACTACTGATTTGAGTAACTATAGTAGACATAAAATAAGACACACTGGAGTTAAACCATATGCCTGTGACACTTGCAGCTTTAAAACGTATACATCAACTCATTTGAAATCACATAAAATGACACACACTGGGTTTAAGCCGTTTGCCTGCGATAAGTGTAGTTACACAACGAATCAATCAAGATCTTTAAAAATACATCAAATGTCACACAATGGGCTTAAGCCCTTTGCCTGTGACAAGTGTGACTTTAAAACATATCATGTAGGCAATTTAACAACTCATAAAATGACTCACACAGGAGATAAACATTTAGCCTGTGACAAGTGCAGTTACACAACTAATCGATCAAGCTCTTTGAAAAGACATAAAATAACACACGATGGCATCAAACCATTTTCCTGTGACACTTGCAGCTTTAAGACTAATACATCAAGTCATTTGAAAACACATAAAATGACACACGATGGGTTTAAGCCATTCAGTTGTGACGAGTGTAATTTTAAAACAAATCAGCCATCGACTTTAAAAGAACATAAGATGACACACACTGGAGTTAAGCCATTTGCTTGTGACGAATGCAGTTACAAAACAAATCGATCAAGATCTTTAAAAATACATAAAATGACACACAATGGAGCTCCATCATTTACCTGAGACAAATGACCTTACAAACTTGCATCAATCAACAATTTAAAACATGACACACACTGGAGAAAACAAGAATTTACTCTAATTTTGTGTTTTCCGTGATGAACACAGGATAATGTTGGAATATTTATCTTGTGGAGATCTTAGGGGTGTATGACTTCTATCAGGGCTTTGTATAAAATAACACTACAAAGATAATTTCTCAATTTTTTTCTTCAGTTTTGTTAATTTATTTTATGTATGAATTCATCAGTGAAAATTACCACTGTCAGAATTTCATGAAAATGGATTTCAAACTTAAATGTGTACCACCTTTTTTGGTATTATAAAAATAAATCATTTAGGCTCTTTAAGTGTAACTGTAACTGTAAACTGTAACTCTGTCGCCATTCCGCTAGGGGTGGCCAGAGCCTCTGCAGAGTTGCCTCCATTTTTTCCTATCCTTACATACCTCCTTCAATTCATTCATATCCATCACCTTTTTCATGCATTTTCTTCTTTTACGCTCACTTTGTATATCCCATTCTTTCACAATCTCCTCAATCTGATCACTCCATACTTTTCTCGGTCGTCCCTTCCCTCTTTTTCCTTTCACACTTTCTTTGTATACATACTTTGTCAGTCTATCATCATTCATTCTTTCCACATGTCCAAACCATCTCATCACATTCTTTTGTACCTTAACTTTCACATCCTCTTTCAAATTACATTCTTTTTTTACCCATTCATTCCTAACTCTATCCCTCAGAGTTTTTCCTGTCATGCTTCTCAAATGCTTCATTTCCACCGTACATACTTTACTCATTTCGCTATCGTTCACTGTCCATGCTTCACTTCCATACATCAAAGTCGGTAACAATATGCCATTGTGTACCGCCATTCTCAGATCCATCGTCAATCGCTTGTTCTTTGCTATTCTTCCTATTGCACCGACCACTTGTTTTCCCTTGCACACCCTATTCTCAAGTTCTCTTGTCATCTTTCCATTCTTCTCAAACATACTTCCCAAGTATCTAAATTCATCCACAATTTCAACTTTCGTACCATTCAACAAAAACGTGCATTCTTCATTTTCATCCGTTCTGTCAAAAATCAGTACTTTCGTCTTACTTGCATTAATTTTCAACTTGTTCACACACAGAGCATGGTTCAGACTAGAGAGCATTGCCTGAAGCTCTGCTGCTGAATCAGCAATTAGTACTGCATCATCAGCATAAAGCAGAACTCCGACTTTTCTCTCTCCAATCTGTATGCCATGCCCTTCCAGATTCGCTTGTTTAACACAATGATCCATAATTATATTGAATAACCACGGGCTCGTTATGCAACCCTGTCTCACACCCTTGTACACATTAAAATACTCGCTGTATTCTCCATCCACCCTGACACACGCCCTGCTATTTAGATAGATGGCGCGTATCGCGTTCAGAAGTGCTTTATTCACACCATACCTCTCAAGCACACACCACATCATACTTCTATCCACCGAGTCGAAGGCTTTCTCAAGATCTACGAAAGCCGCGTAGACCTTTTTATTTACGGCTAGCTGTTTTTCGACGATCTGTCGAAGCGCGAATATCTGGTCTACGCAACCTCTTTCCGGCATAAAGCCAGATTGTATATCTGAGACCTTCTCCTGTGTGGATAATCTTACCCTATGGATAAGAATCTTGCATAGCACTTTACCTGGCACACTAAGAAGGCTAATCGGTCTGAAGTTACGGCAGTCTTTTTTGTCACCTTTACCTTTGTAGATTGGCACAATGACCGCCTCTCTCCAGTCCGATGGAACCTCCTTGACACTAACACACAATTCGCAAAGCTCTTTCATCCATTCAATTACACATTCTCCTCCCGCTTTCATCATCTCAGGTCTCACACCATCCACACTTGCAGCTTTCCCATTCTTTAATTCCTTTATGACCTTTCTTACTTCTTCTTTCGATATTTTCAAAACATTGCCCTCATCATAATCTCCTTTCACAGTTAAATCACATTCTTCTTCACCAAAAACCTCATTAAAATATTCTTTCCATCTCTTTTTTACATCGTCTTTATTCCACAGAATGTCTCCGCTTACATTTTTGATTCCCGGAGTTGTGGACCTACAACTGTCGTTGTTTTGTCTCACCCAGCTCCAGAACATCTTTTTATTGTCAGAGAAGTCATTCTGTGCTCTTTCACTCAATTTTTCTTCCATTCTTCTCTTACTCATTTGAACTTCATTCTTCGCTAGCCATTTTTTCGCCTTGTATTCAGTCTCTAACACTTTATTCTTTCTGTCATTAATCCATTTTAAATAACTCTCTTTCTTCTCTTTCACTGCTTGTTTAACCCTATCATTCCACCATTCATTGCCTTTTCTATGCCCAATCGTAACTTCACCGCATACTCTCTTTGCGCTTTCGACCAAACATGTTTTAAATGTTTTCCACATTTTTTCTACACATGCATTCTTCACAAGTTCCTTGCATTCATCCGATTTCAAAATCTGGCTTATTTCAGCTTCAAAATCATTCCTGACATTTTCATCATCTAATTTTTCCACTTTCACTCTTTTCATCTTAATCACTTTCGTTCTTTTCCTATCTTTTACTTCGCCTATCATTACTTTTGCACACAAGAGATGATGGTCTGAGCCCACGGATATACCTTGGTAGACTCTGACATCTCTTATGGCACCTCTCATACATTCTTCCATACATATGTAGTCAATGACTGTGCGAGTATTTGGCCCATACCACGTGTATGTGTGCACGTCTTTATGCTTATACCAAGTATTTGATACAAACATACCATGCTCCACACACACGTCAACAAGCCGTCTCCCACTGCCATTGATGACACCCCTTCCGTTTGGTCCTATTACCCTTTCATACTCTTCCTTTCTTCTACCCACCCATCCGTTCATGTCACCAAGCAGAATCACCTTTTCTTCTTTGTCTTTCATTCTGATTTTATCGTCAAGCATATCCCAGAATTCATTCTTAATCTCCATACATTCTGAATCTACTGGCGCATAGCATGCTATCAGTAGAAAATTTGTTCTATCGTACTTGATCCTTACTAGGAGAATCCTAGGGGAGATCCATTCATAATTCCTGATATAGCTCTTCACACATTCACTAAAAATCACACCAACACCCTGTCTAGGACATCCATCTTTCACACCTGAGTAAATGAACAAATTTCCATTACTCATAACTTTCTCTCCTTCACCTTTCATTTTAGTTTCAGTCACACATAAAATTTTAATTTTTCTCTCATTCATCTCTTTCAATAGTTCTTCTTCCTTATTTTTCATACCTCTTACATTCAAAGTAGCAATAATCCATTCATCTCCTTTCTTACGTCTGCTTTTACCAGGCCACAGTGGTTTCCCATTGTACCTGGCAAAGCTTTTGGCAACCCTGCAGGGGCCATCCGACACTCCTCCAACAGTACGGCGACCGGGATTGTCAGCCCCAGTTGTGCAAGTCCAAGTGTGCGGATAAAAAAAACTTTTTATATAAAAATGTATCGATTCCTTAAAGGTAAAACTGAATAAGTGAAATAACTTTTCAAATTGTTTTGGTGAAACATTGTGGAATTCCATTTTAAATATTCGATTCAAAAAATATTAATAAATAATTTTTAGAACACTTCAATGAAAAAACTTTGTTTTAATCCACTATGAGTATTTATTTTATGAAAAAACGTTTTCGGAGATCATTCTCCATCTTCAGTTTCTTATATACTAAACTTAAAACTAATAACAAGACATGCAATTTATGTGGGAGGGGGCGGGGCTAAAATTGAAAGGAGGGGGGAAGATATGGGCGGGATCTGGACGTTAATTAGATTATTTTTATTAATTTTAAAATATGAATTTATTTCTAGTG